>PXOD01000639.1:0-63971 GCA_003012165.1 Paramyrothecium roridum
GTGCTAAAATCAAACTCACTACTTGTTGTTGGAGGGCGTACGCGGGGTCGTCGACCTGTCTAAGTTGGGACGACCCTCTCAACTAATATAAAAGCCGTCTGCTGGTTGCAATGCCTTGGCTCAAGTGGCTGTACTTTTGATCTACCTCCTGCATCTACTCTCTTGTCCTTTAACTTTTCCTCTGCAGTCACAATGTCCGACTTTCGTCGACCCATTCTCTTCAATGATGATGCTAGAAGGTGGACGGCACCACCGACAGAGGGCATCGAGTTGGTAGCACAATTCCACAAAAGTTTTCCCGGCTACAACCAGACACCTTTGGTCTCTCTTGACAACGTGGCCAAAGAGATCGGTGTTGGAGCCGTGTATTTGAAAAACGAGACGACCCGAATGGAGCTTCCTGCCTTCAAGATTCTGGGTGCATCGTGGGGTGCGGTGCAAGCCATAAAGCAGCATCTTGGTTTACCAATCAGTACCAGTTTTGAGGATGTGAAGGAGGCACTGAAAACCCAAAGAGTGACATTGTACGCAGCATCTGAAGGTAATCATGGTCGGGCTGTATCCCGGGTCGGAATGATCCTGGGCTTGACTGTTGAAATCCATGTTTCGTATAGCGTCTCGGAAGTGACAGTCGGGCGCATCGAGAGCGAAGGATCAAAGGTGATCAAAAATGACGGAAACTATGACGATGCTGTCAAAGCAGCGTATGAGGCAGCAACCGCGAACCCTCAGGGAATTTTGATCCAAGACAATGGCTTTGAAGGTTACGAAGTTATACCACAGGTGAGTTGAGCCGAACAACCAATGGACGTTTCTAACATGTTCACAGTGGATTGTACAAGGTTACCAGACCATGATGCAAGAGATTGAGGATCAGCTTGGAGACAAGCATGCTGATTTGGTGGTCTGCCCCATAGGCGTTGGCTCCCTTGGGCATTCCGTCGTGTCCTATTTCAGGCAAGCTGGTAAAAACACCTCGGTCATGTCCGTCGAGCCAGACTGCTCTGCCTGTCTATACAAAAGCAAGGAAAAGGGCCAGATGGTTACTGTTGATACGATCCCCACCATTATGGAAGGCTTGAATTGCGGCAGTGTGTCGACGACAGCTTGGTCTGACCTATGCAATGGCATCACCGCAAACTCCACTGTCTCCGACTATGAAGTGCACAAGGCTGTAGCCGAACTTCATGCCCACTCAGTTCCTGCTGGTCCATGCGGTGCAGCATCGTTGGCCGCTCTTCGACGGCTAAGTGCCGAAGATAAGTCAAGGCTGAAGCTAGGCGCCGAATCGACTGTGATTCTACTTTGCACCGAAGGTGCCAGAGATTACGCAACCCCACTGGACGTTTCGTCCGACGACCCCGTCACCTTGACGCAGAACCTTGTTCGCATCGACTCAGCGAGTCCTACACTGGGTTCTACGCCGGGCCCTGGTGAGACAGCCGTTGCCAGATACGTCAAGGCTTGGCTTGAACATCGCGATATCGAAACTCACTGGCTTGAACCAACACCTGGAAGGCCTTCCATCATTGGCGTAGCGCACGGTTCCGGTGGCGGAAAAAGTTTGATGTTCAACGGCCATATCGATGTTGTTACCCTTCAAGGCTATGACGGCAATGCTCTTAGCGGCAAGCTCGAAAATGGAAAGGTGTTTGGTCGTGGCGCCGCAGACATGAAAAGTGGCATCGCTGCGAACCTCGTCGCCTTGACGAGGGCGAAGAAACTAGGATTGAAAGGCGACGTCATTTTCGCGGGAGTTGCAGATGAGGAAGACGCCAGCATTGGGACGGAGCAGCTCCTAGAAGCAGGCTGGAGAGCAGATGCCGCCGTTGTCACTGAGCCGACGAACCACGCCATCTTTAATGCACACCTAGGATTCGTCTGGGTTGCTGTTGACATACACGGCGTTGCCGCGCACGGCTCTCGGCCTGAAGAGGGGGTGGACGCTATTTGTCACGCTGGGCATTTCCTAGTGAAGCTTCACGAGTACTCTCAAAAGCTGAGGAATAGTCCAGGCTCCGGAAGTATACACGCCTCACTGATTAAGGGAGGCGAGGAGCCGTCCTCGTATCCAGCAAAATGCACCATCACCATCGAGCGTCGATCCCTGCCAGGCCAGAATGGCCAAACTGTCCATGATGAAGTTCAGAAACTCTTGACGGAGGTCTCTAGCGAAAACCCCAGGTTCAAATACGACGTGAGAGTTCTCTTCTCTAGGCCTCCGTTCAACTTGGAAAAGGACCATCCGTTCGCGAAAGTTGTTGGAAAGCACGTGGAGCAAGGCATTGGGAAAGATGCCACGTGGGAGACAGGCTCTTTCTGGACTGATGCCGCACTTCTCTTGGATGCTGGAATTCCATCGCTAATTTGGGGACCCGATGGCGAAGGCCTCCATGGCAAGGAGGAATGGGTTGATGCAGATTCAGTCAGAATGGTCGCGGATACATTGACGGCCATTGCAAAGGACTTTTGCTCATAGGCTGGATATGGCATCTAAAATCATTCTCTCTACACTGGCCTGTGTCGTCCGCTTGTATCCTAGTATACCCTAGTGCTCGACCTCGAAGCATAGCGAAGATAATTCTTCTAGCGCTGTTGTGTTCAGTCTGGAAAAACATTAATGTTTTGTCCGCCCCATATACGTCGTGTTTTTGTCGTGCATGCTCAGTCTGTCTCGAAAAGCCACACGTCCATCGATCGCACCGATTTGAGGGTTTTGGAAGTTGATGACGACCTATCGGCAGACATATTTGGATTCGTCTATGTGGGACTCCTGCAAAGTCTTGCCTCAGAATCCAATACATCCCGAGAAGTTTTCAGCTCTGATACCAGACGGCGTCTAGCAGCCTTTAAATTCATATTTTAATAAAGACTAAGTGTAAGTAAGACGCAGGCATATGATAGCTCTATGAGCTCTGACTAGTCGGCGTTGCTGTACAATATTCAGGCATGGTCACTGCTTCGTAGCGAATGTATTTTAAGCCGTCCGTCAGGAGTGTACACTCGCATCAGGAGCGTGAATGCGAGACTCTTCCCGGAAATGAGCAGCAAGGTGGTCGATTCGCTCGCTCCAGCCGCGCAACGTTCTCTGACAAAACTTACACCGGGTCTCTATGCTCAACTCTTGACTCTCTCGCAAGATAGCCAAATCTGGCTTCCACCCTTCCCATTTCTTACACCCATGAAATTTGACCAAGTGCTGCCATAAATGATCTTTCCTTGAGAATGTGCGCTCCGATGCTTGCTTTTCTGCGCAGGTATCGAATTCGTGGAATTCAAAATGTTTTTCCGTAGGGGACACGTGGCCGCAGAAAAGACATTGAGGTTCATCCATGCCGACTTGCCAAACTGTTTGCGGTTTGCCCGGTGGTGCCGGAATTCCACAAACCCATGAGTCAAGGCCCGGGAAATGGATTGTCCTTTCATGCCGAGACCAATCGTACTTCTTTTTAAAAGTTTGGTGGCAAAACGTGCATTGAAAGGCTGGGGCTGTTCCAGGCGAGGCTTCCGCGGACTGAAGCCACGATGCCGAAGTACCGACCCTGTCAGGGCTCTTGAGCGTTGGGGAGAACATTCCGGCATAGTCAGTTGAGTGGGACGAACAGTGAGAAGACTCTGACTGGGATGATGGGTCTTTGAACATGGAAGCAGCATAGAAACCTCCGCTCGTGGAAGAGAGGCCATCGGAGTGGCTAGAGTTGAAGCCATCAGAGACTTCGCTGCTGCTTGGCAGTTGCGTATGCATCGCCTTTTCTATTGCAGCTACGGAAGCCGGCTCTTGTTCTGGCGGAGACGATCGCCATCTTTCCATGGGTGTCATGTCGGAACCCAGATGCTGTGGCATTGGCGACCCGGACTTGAACACTCGGCGGCTATGCTTGACCTGGGCGGACGAACGATGACGTCGCCTGTTGTTGGCAAACCAGTTTTCAACTTGCTTTAAGCTGAGCCCGGATTCCTCGGCAAGCGTCTGTTTCTCGTCTGTAGTCGGATAAGGATGGTCCAGATGTCCCACGAACCAGTTCTTCAGAGCCCTCGTCTTTCGAATAGAGCGTGTCTGGCCCGATTTCCTTGCCGACCGCGACTGATGAAATGTCTCCCCGTCACCAGTAGGCGCTGCCACATCCTCGGGAACCCCGTGAAGCTGGCCAATCACTGGAAGCATGGTCTCGAAACTGGAGGGGTTCCTCTTGCCACTAGACAGGCTGCATTCTCGGAACAGTGCCACGCAACTCGAACACGAATGAGTAGGGTTCGGATTGGCTTCCCCAGTTTGCAAGATGATGCATTGCAAGCGTTTCCGTTTACACAAACTGCATGGTACGGGTGATCGGCGTGCTCCCCTTTGAATGAAGAAGTCTTCTATGGTAGGCGCTCTATTTGGTGCTAGAGTCGCGCCCGAAAGAGCAGACTCTGGATTATATTCATGAAGGATTCGCGGGTCGACATACGCTTGCTGCGCCTGGTCCACAACGTGGGATGCCCTACTTTGAGGTTGAGCCTCATGGTTGCTCAGGTCATGGAAATCACCAGGCCATTCAAGCAGTGGCTGCGACGGGCCCCCAGCGGACACATCGAAGGTTTCCAAGCCCTGTGTCCCGGAGTGGCCGGGGAGTTCGACAGATCCAAGACCAAAGAGAATTTCCTCGCTCGATTGACCATCAAACAAAAGGTCGTCATCAAGGAAGAACAACGAGTCGTCAGCTGGCCCGTTCATACCGTTGCTACCTTGCATGCGGGTCAGAATGAATGGTCCCTGGGCTTTTGTCGTCCCGGTGCGGATGAAAGGTCAAGTCAGGTCTCGCATTGGCGTCGCTGCTTGAAATGATGGAGGAGAGTCAAGCAGTAAGTTCTTCGGGCGCTCAGGTTGGACGGTTCGGTTCGGGCTCTTGAGTCATGTTACCAGGATGGGGTTGGAGGTTTTGTTTGGTCCTCCTAGCCAATCACAGCCAGCTTGGTCACGAGCTTTCTTTTGCGTTAGCGGATCTTTCAGTGGGCTACTGTATCATTCCCAAGTTCATTGCCAAAGCCTTCTGTAGCGTCACTATATTATGGGGTGCTTCCTGTACCTGTACCTGTGCCTGTACCAACGAACCGTCCCACGGAGAAGACGGCGCTCGATGAATCAGGCAAGATTGCAGCTTGCATCTGGAGCAACAACAATTTTGACAATTGGCAAATAGACTACTTCTTCCTAGCTTACCGAGGCCACTCTACTCCGACAAGGCTGAGGCAGTGACAGAAGCCCTCTGGTGAGGCCGAGCGCCTGCGTGGGGAAACAAATATTGGTGCCTTGCCCGGAATCAACATGAGCATATCTTGCTCACCAACTAATTTTTACAATGCTAGAGGGCAGACGAGGGACTCTACTGGCGCTCCTGGCGGCGAAGCCATTCCAACAATTCCTGAAGGGCGGCCGCTGTTTTTTCTTCATCGCCCCCAGCATCAAGGGGCTCTTTCCAAGCCTTGTACGTAATCCACGTTTGGAAGCCGGCCAAACCGAGGGACAAGACGCCGACAACTATAGATATGAGCAAAGCCAACAGGGCGACGGCGAATGCGTTGCTCTCTGAAGTCTGCCATTTCACCCACCGCTCGAATTTGTTGCGCGGCGGCCGATCAAGGACAAAGGCGTGCAACGCAGCCAATCGCTCGCCCCAATACAGGTACTCTGGGCTCTCTGGGTCATCGAATATCTCGTAGCCCTCGGGCTGTGCGCAGTCCTGGTCGAAGCCACCTTTGGTGATCAGCCGCTTCAGAATACGGCTGGACTTGTGGTCGTCAAAATGGAAGAGGACGCCCTGTATCGAATGAAGTGTCTCGGCGATGAGACGTGGCGGGAGGCAGCCGCTATTAAAGTAGGTTAGAAACAGCAACACTACAAGAGCAAAAGCAATGGCAAGGCGACGTGAATGTCGCGGAAGACAGTCAATAAATCAGTGATATCATACCCTTTAAGACACGGCGTCACGCTCTCGTCTTTGCCGATGCTGTGCTCCCGCAGGCGATCTAAATGGGCCTTAAGAAAGGTGGTGCAGTGAAAAAGATACAGTGTCGGGCCGTCTGGATGTAGGGGATCCAGTACTAGGTGATGAGCAAGGCTGTCTGTGCCTCGGAATGAGAGGTTGCATCTTTCCTTGAGCTTCCAGGCCTTCATCGATTTTTTGCCGGCCATGGCTCTCTTGACGGAGTCCGACATGTCTGCGGTCTTGGGGAAACGCTTGGATACATAATCGACGAAGCGCTCCTGTGGCTGCCAGGCGTCCCAAGGGCCGGCGCAGTCGAGCATGAACATGGCGCGCACCGACACGAGGATTGTCATTCTCAATTGTTGTTTTGAGGTTATGTTCTTCAGTCTTGATCCGAGCTGCTTGCTGGCCTGCTCCAGAGTAAGGGTTGGATCATCGCGGAGGACCCGTGTGGCCACTAGGACATCGTTGTGCGTCAAAGGGCTCGGATATCCAGAGCTAGGATCTTCAATTTGGAGGACATAGGCATCGCTCCGAGCTATCAGATTGTCGTATACGTTGAAGTAAGAGTCGAGGGAGCGGGTTGTTGTACCAAGCAACTCAGCCGCAATGAGCTCGCGATACGACGGCAGCACGTTGGTCATGATTTGGACGCTTTGAAAGGGATCTATTGTAGGAAAGCAGAAAGACGAGAACACGGTTAGAAGCGCGTGACTCGAAGAATCAATTCCCTGGTAAGGCGCACAGTAGTCGGCAACACCAACAGTGACACAGGCTCTGTTAACGGCCTTGATTCGAGCTGCGCCTCATCTGAGGACGAAGATTTACACTGCGATTGAGGCGGGGCGATCCGCTCTCTCACATTCCTGAGTAGAAAGGGTGGCTTACATACCCCGGCTACCAGGTTCAGCTCAGCCTGATGAGGGGCTGCATCTGCAATCGCAAATCTTTGGTATTGGTGCAAAGTCTTCAGGATATTGGCCTCGGTCGTCTGACGGTCCCCGTGGCAGTCGCCCTCGATCACTGAGAATCTTCGTTGCAAAGAGTGTTTGCAACCTTGTCTTTCGGTCAATCAAAGGAGATTGCAAGGTCTGTCTCCGTTGCCCCCGTCAGGAAACCCTGCCCATGAGCACCACCGCAACACAGCTCGACGTCCTGCGGCAGGCTGTGCCGTCGTCGACGCAATCACAAGGCTTCGCCATCGGACAAGGAAGCAACCGGCTTTCAAACACAGGAAGATACGGTACGCATTTATGCCATGAAAACACTCCATCCATGTCCGCTGCAAAGTCCAATGCGAGCTTGCAGGGTTCACAGTCAATCCCACCACAGGTCCCTGCGGGGGGCTCGAGCCGAAATCAAGGTCAGGGAACTGATCCTGGAGACGGCGACGATGACGAGGAAACCCAGCGCCCTCCGTTGTCCCAAACATCCTCAGAGTCGCAAGAGCCCGCCAGCACTTCGGCTACAAGCACGTCCGAAAACGTTTGGGACTACAGCGTTCCCGTGCCCGGAAGCAAGAAGGGCAATGTAATCTACCCTAAAGCCGCGGTGGAGCTGAGCCCATGGACAAGAGATCAATGGCTTTCTCGGTTCCTCTTCGTCAAGTCAGAGCTGGAGTCTTTGGTCTACCGTCATCTACGCCTGTTGTCCATGGAAAGCTGTCCGGTGTACACGGCGCGCATGGTTGGCACCTGTCCCGAGAACGCCCGCCCCAGCGTCGTCGTCACCTGTCGCGACGTTGACTCCAAGAACATACGGAACCTGTTTCGGAGCAGAGCTGAAAGCCAGTTAAGCTTGAGGCAGGAGTCGGATTCTTCTTCTCATTCGTCAACCATGTCTCACCTGCGCTCAACGTTGAGGTTCCGTAAGGAGCCTGCAAAGGACTCGCCTACCATTCCACCGCTGCAGCTAGTGTACTATCGGACACGAACGCCTACCGTGATTAGGAACGCCCTTGATGCACCTCTTCTAGCGTTTCTCGATTCGAACGGTGCCACTTGTGGTGCTATGGTCGAGTCCAACGGAACTCGCGCGACTTTGGGGGTGTGTCTTGACCTGGGGCTTCTCAGCTGGTCAACAGTTTTCATGACTGTAGACCATTTGTTCTCCGGTGCGATACCAGAACCAGAATCTGCCACTCACTCAACAGAGGTTCCCTTTTTAGACACGTCCAGAGATACTAGTGATTCCATGTCTATGGATCTTGACCTCGACAGTCCAAATAGCTTATGGGATGATGACGATGAGTATGATGACGATTGGGAGATGGAAGACCCGATGCACCTGGACCACGACATGATGACTGAAGTAACCCATACACCCGCTAAACAAATTGAAGGAGTACTGCCTAGTTTTCAAGAAGTTCGTCCGCTAAGCCAGCAGAAGGATGGAATGCTTTGGGGACGCATCGTCCCTCCCAAGCAGCTTAGCTTCAGATCGCCGTATCTTGACTGGGCCTTGGTGCGACCGTCGCCATTGCAACCTTCCCCACTCAGATATTCTCTGATCAACACCATCTTCCCCGACGGTCCCGAGCGTCCTGCTGTCGTCCTCGATGAGCTGGAAAGATCGCCACCCAGTCACCTGGCACCAGTGTACATTGTATCGGGGGTTCGAGGTATAATTCGCGGCCAAATTATAACGGCGCCGAGTTATCTTCCATCTTTGCGACCAGAACAAGGGTCCTGCGAGGCTTGGACCGTTATTCTTGACGGTCAAAACAGTGAGCATATTTGATTGTTTCCGAAAAGTTCGGAATGTTAACATTGATCCAGGTATCCTCCCCGGTGAATGCGGCTCCGTTGTCGTCAACAGGGCAACCAACCGAATATATGGCCATGTCGTCGGAAATGACGCGCTCGGACATGCATACATTGTCCCCATGGTGCATGTTTTCGACCAAATTAATACTTGTTTTGACGGCATCGCCTCTCCGGTTCGTCTCAAAGCTCCTGGTAGGGTAGAAGACACAGCGGCAGTCCCGTCAGCCGCTGAGCAACATGCGTTTGTACATACCTTTGCTGTTTCCGATCCACTCAATGTCAGCGAGTTTGAGAGCTATGAGGAGTCTGGATCTGAAGACTTGTTTCTCAACGGAGAGGGCGATATGGTTTCGTTGTCTCAAATCGTCTTCGAATCTTTGGGAAGACAAGGTCTCTTGTCGAGTAGTAGACCCGAACAAACTCTAGGGTCGGTCTGCAGCATGACATCAGACGAAGAAAGCTTCCAGATGGCGGCAACCACTGTTGGCACAAGCGTTCCCCCAGAACCTCATTCACCGACTCAAGAGCCTCTAGACTTTTCTGTTCCTCTATACGGGCTTCGCATTGAGGAATGGCATCGCGAGAAAGGCATACGACTGTTGATCCGCCCCAATTCTATTACTCATTCGCTCAACCCGAACACGGTGGGCAGTTCAAGTTGCGAGTGGATTACTCTCCAGGCAAAAGGGACATACGGGAGTTTGCCTGAGGAAAAGGTGCTGGCAGTAACGCAAACAGCCCAGGACATCAAGTTCTCCATGAAGTTGCCGATCGCAGAATTGATAGACCCTGCACAAGAGCCATTGAATTGCGAGCTTTATTACGACCCAGCGAGCGACAAGCAGATTTTTCTCAACCGCTCCATTGTCCCTATCCGCCTTCAGAGATTAAGCGCAGATCCGAACGCCAACAATCTTGCAAGCAGACATGATATCAATGACTTGGATGTGGTGGTCAATCCTGGAATGGCCAAAGGTCTTGCGCCGGCTACCTGGACACTATCGGCTTTCGATGTGGAAGTTCTAGAATTCCGCGTTATCGAGAAGCATGTGCATGCAGCAGTCATCAGTCCTGATAACCCGCCTCATCACGGCAAAGAAGGAAAACAAACAGTTCAGGTTACCAAAGACGAGCAAGAGCTCTTGCGGATAGATGAGACACCTGATGCTCACCCCCTGCTGGAAGCGAAACATGACGACGGCTTCTTGATACCCCAATATGCTAAAACCGGGGATTTTACAGTACCACACGCAATTAAGGATGGGCCAGAACAAAACTCGTTAGCCACTCAATACCACGAATACAAACTGACACAGCGCGATCCTATTTCCTCGAAGCCGCTCTCCTCGGTCTACACAGCGGAACATTCTAGCCACCCAGACGAAGTCATCACGGTCAAGGTACTCAAGACAAAGACACTTAGCACCCGCAACACTGGCACCACCGCCTCCAAGAGACCAGATGAGTCGCACATGAACGTCATCCGCCAAGCCGATCTTTGGCTACGCGAGTATCAGTCGCAAGAGCCACTTCTTCACGATAGTTTGGTAAGACTCTACGGAGGTGATGCACGCTTTTTGTCGCTTTATATGGAGCACGTGGACGCTCCAGATATTTCTGCCAAGGGTAAATGGCGAGAAGCTGAGACTGGCATGTTCATGGGAACACGTGCCGATGCAGCGCGCGTGCTACGTGACATTGGCAGCGCACTGCAATACCTACACAGTCGAGGCAGTGTGCACAACGATGTCAAGCCGGCGAACATTCTCTACTCGCGAGATCGAGGCGGCGTGCTCTGCGACTTTGGTCTTTCTACATCTGGAGACAAGGCCATGACTGGCGGAACCCCCTATTACTTGCCGCCAGAATACGCCAGGGCCAAAGTCCGAGGCCCACCATCCGACATCTGGGCTCTCGGCATCACCATGCTGTATCTCCTTGGCTGCGTGCCGCTTCCCGATCTGCGAGTCCGCAAGGATCACCCGCAGCAACTTTACTGGCTCATCGCAGATCTTCATCGTCACAGAAGGAAGCACGAAGAGACCGGCAATGAGGCAATGCAAAAAATGATGAGCTGGGTGGGAGAGATAAGTGACGTTGTTGCCACCCTTGGCAGCGATGCCCTGGAAAGCATCGTTGTCGAGATGTTGCGGGAAGACCCTGCAAGACGTATCACTGCGGATTCTTTGATGGCGAAGTTGGATGATCTCGGAGAATTGGTGGAGAAGCCCGTTTCGCGGACGGAGGGCGTTACTCACCATACGGATGCCGGCCCGTGAGAATCTACAATATTACGACACCTCACAAGTTGGATACATGATATGAGTACGAATAGTATAAGATGAGAGACAGCAAGGTGAGTGGAATGAAACTCCTTATATGTTGCAGGCGATAAGAAGCACTGACCTCGATCTGCAATAGAATAGTTTTTATTCGAAGGGTACCTGTCTAAATGAGATGGGGTCCTGGTATAAGAACATATGGAGAGGAGAAGTAGTAGAGACGCGGCACATACATTGTTCAGGATGCCCGCTGGTTTGCTTTAGTCTGCAATGTCCTCAGCAAATCGGTGCTGTCTTAATTCTTAAGGCGTCGATCATTTCTAAATTGGCATCTTGTAATTTATTCCACGAATCATCATGGAAATTGGTTAAATCTCAATAGAACTATGGAAAGATATTGCCGTCCAGTAACTATAAATGGGACGTGGTTGTTAGGGCTTAAAGTAAACTTACTACTTTTGGGTAACAGCAGACTTGTTATAATTTTGGTTGAAGGTTCTCTCTTTCCCACACCTTCTTTCATGGAATTTTGAAAGCAAAGAAAAAGAGTTGCCGACTACGTGTTCGAACTTGTCAAAATCCATGAACCTCCTTGATAGTTCTTGCGGGTTTTGCACATGAATAGCTGACCACTTTTCCTTCCTATTCCTTTCAGGCCCGAGACACTAGCAAAGGTCAGCAGCACCGATGCCTGCCATCACAATGGAAGAAGTCAAACGGCAGCTGTCTAAGACACAAGACTTCGTACAGCAGCGCTTTGCCTGGGATGGAGGCACGATCGCGTTTGTCGACTGCGTATACAACCACCAAGATGCTTGAATTAACCCCCTGCATTCTGGCTGAGATTGCATTAGACAGAAGCGATTTGCTGGAAAGGACGAATCACTAACTCCGAAGACATTTTCAACTCCATCATATGCGGCATAACTCTTGGCATTATGTTCTTGCTAATCGAGTTGAATGCCTCCCTCGAGGCAGCTTAAGGCCCGGATCATAGCTGCGCTATTGGACAGCTCAGTGGTACCGAGTTCAGTTCGACGCAATCGCCATCGGAGGCAAATCTGGGTGACCCTTTTTACTAACCCTGAAGACAAGATTTATGTTTAGGTATTGGTTAGTACAGAATCAGAGTAGGCTGAGGGGGAAAGGCTATCTCGTCCTTTGATTAGGAGTAATAGCCTAAGCGGAAAGATTAATTTTACAATGAGACAACAAGAACCGGGGACCCCCCCACCCCCTCCCCACTCTCTGCCTGCTGCTTTGGAGCTCTCTTATTTGTGGTAATTAATGGAGGTTTGCTATTGCCAGGATTATGTTCTCTCTTTCATGCACGACAACCAGAACCATTGCCTATTTGGTCAAGTTGTATCTGGCCTTGATAATATTCTCCTATATAAAGAGGTTCAGGTTGCGTCTCAATCTTTAATCGAGAAGTCAATCATCACGGTCCTCTTTAACAAATCGTTTCGACTAACTCGACATGAAACTTACGTTGCTAGCCCTCCCACTTCTGGCCTTGACGGCTGAAGCATGGGATTATACTGTGTGGGATACACCATGCGGTGCTGAACAATCTCGTTATGTATAAGAGTGACTACGTCTCGATTGAAAGAGTAATGGCTAACATAGACTTAGTACAACGTTATTGGTAAAGGCTTTTTTGCTACCACGCCCTGGTATGGCCCCCCATGGAAGGGTTATGTTGAAAAATGCGCATATCTTTTCAACGGGGGCCATAAGGGCCCTTACCGTTGCGATGGACCGAACCCTGGGTTTGTGCCTAGGTCAGCTCGGGTCAGGAATGGTTTGTGTGGTATTCAAGGGCACGGGGCATATAAGACACTCACCACATACTGTCAGGATCTTCCTGCTGCCTACTTCGACGCCGCCATCGAGATCACGTGTGGCCCTTAGATCCGATTCTAAGGGATAACTTGTCTCTATAACAGATGGGCCTCACCAGAGCTCATGGATCTCATTTTTGTACTATCGATTTTCAATCAACTTGCAGTCGCATTAACATCTGGTTATACTATTTTGACAGTGAAACTAAATCCTGACACTCCTTAATAACCTTTCTATAATGCCTTTTTGGATGTGCCAATAGACCGGCCAAAGTATAAGCCAGACTACTGGAATAGAAACAGGCACTCACCTCGATCAACACCTCTTGTAGGAGGGTTTGAGGAATTGAAGTGGCTTTGCATGTGGTAATCTGGGCTGCTCAAATGTTTAAGCAGATGAGAAATAGATGCGTTCTAAATCGTAAGAAAACAGAAACAAGATCAACAACCTGTTTTCTCATTATGGTAACATGAAGTTTACAGTCGTGTAGCATTAACACCGGCTTGCCTGAGTTGTGACTTTTGCAACGTTCAAAACATGAAGTGAACAAGGAACGCCTGTTCCAAAAACATGAGTCAGACCATAAATGGGTAAACGGAACGTGATGTCGAATTAAACATGTTGCCCGTCTTGCTTGCAATGGAGTCGGAACCCCTTCGATCCTGAAACCTCCCAACTGCTGATCGTAATGATTGATAGAGAGACGTCTTGCCTTAAAATGTCAAAATTTGGTCCGATACGTATGAGTAGGTCGCTTGATGTTTTTAGGCAATCGATGCTTTTCCTGCCGCTCAGCTGAACAATTATGGAACGCAACTCGACATTCAACTTGGCGAGCAATCTACACACAAAGCTCTTTACAAATCCATCTACAGTCGGCCCTCCATCCTCATCAATGGTACGAAACTGGTATTCATGCAATGACAAATCATCGTCTTTTTTTGACATTGGCCCAGGCGACTTTACACAGGCTCTACACCTTCTTTCGGTCGAACGAAAAGAACGGCATTGACCTACAAGGACGTCAATGGAGCTGTGATACATTGATAGCGGCGCGGCAGGTATTCAGGATTATATATAACAGCTATTGGACCCTCCGGCTTCGTTCTGCAAATGTCCGAGGAGGGGAAAGGGTTGACAATATCATTGAGCTGGGGCGGGTGGAGAACTGGCACAACGCCACGTCTTTAGGATCTACGCCGCCATTTTTTAGGTCTGGGCAGATATTGTAATCCTTGGACAGGAAGAGTCACACTCTCGAACCAGCAATGATCTGTTTTGAGACTATCGTACGGGAAACACATGACACGGCAATTTTGATGGATGTACTACCCGACGGACCGACCCACGACCTAACGTCAAATTTTCTTGACTTATCTGCAGAACTTACGGGCCATGGTAGACTGGCGCGATCGGGTGTCACTTCATCTTTGGTTTCTGGTCTGTAAATGGCTGTAGAGTCGTTGGGTCAACAGGGGACTTTGCGATGGCCGACAAGGGCTATTGGACGGTCAAGGGCGGCAAACGATTCGCGGGCAGAGAAAAAATATTGGGAGGCCACTAATTGAGGCTAGGCTCAGACTCTGCTCTGTTGAAGTGTGTGTTGGAGTTGATTCTATTTGCCCCCTGCGAAGCGTTCGGCCGGAGCTCGGCCCGGAATCGTTAGCAACGGCCCTGTGCCGCTAATCACCATCTAAGATAACGGAACTCGGGGATGCGGCAGAACTAGAAACAATGCGCAGCCTCCGTCATACTATTGCATTGTAGGCCAAACTAGCTTATCTTTGTGAATCCTGTTACTCCACCAAACAGACAGGTTGGCTAAGTCCCCATGCTCACTCTAACCCTCGCATCTCGTATATAGGTTCCCATTCCCGGTATCTGTTCAGACCTTGTAAGCCAACTTCTCTGTTCTGCTCAAACATTCCTATAAAGATTGATCTTTGCCAAACATACCGAAGCTTTGAGGAAGCTTCAAGCGCATTTGAACATCTACATATAAGCTCTCCTGGCTACACCAATCTAGACATGGTTGACTCGGCTAAGCACGAGATTGACCCGGAGATCAACGACTTCCAAACGAAGCAAGTCGATCCATCGAGCCGGCCGACGGAAGATGCGGTTTTTGGAGAGTTGAACGAGGAGGGTCCCAAGTATCGCAATGTAATAATTGACTTACGAGGCTGGCTCAAGGCGTACGGCTAACCCCTCCTTAGCTAGGATGGCTCGGAACTTCTGGCCTTATGATGAAAATCCAGGTAGGGTTGGGCGTCCTGTCTATACCCGCCGCCTTTGACGCACTGGGCCTTGTCCCTGGCGTGATTTGCCTCGCCGCGATTGGGACCATGACTACGTGGTGTGCTTGGGTGGTCGGAACCTTTAAAGTCAAACACCCCGAAATCTACGGCGTCGACGATGCTGCGGAACTAATCCTCGGGCCCATCGGTCGTGAGATATTTGCTATTGCCTTTACACTCTGTAGGTTCCTTTCTTCAATTTCCCCTTTAACCAGGAACCTGGGTGCTCTCAATAGTCGCATATTGATTATCTGCTAATGCGGGTCCATCTTTTCTTATCCAGCTCTCATCTTCGCTTCCGGTTCGGGCATGCTCGGTATGTCGATTGCTTTTAATGCCCTCTCAACGCACGGCGCCTGCACTGCCATCTTCGTTGCCGTGTCGGCGATCATGGTCATTGGTTGTGCTGCGGTTCGGACTCTTCACCGTCTTACCTGGCTGGCTTGGATCGGTGTGGTTTCTCTGCTCGTAGCAAGTAAGTCCAGTATCTACCATTTTTCCTAAGTTCTTCGCTCTCAATGGAGCCTTATCAGAGCGGCCTGAAAGAGCAGTCAAGAGAACTAACAAGTGTCTCTGATCCTTTCTAGCTTTAATAGTCGCTATCTCCGTCAGCGTCCAAGACCGTCCCGACGCGGCGCCTCAGCAGGGCGACTGGGTTTCCGACTACAAGCTCATAGGCTACCCAAGCTTCGATCAGGCCGTGGCTGCTGTCTCAACTTTCGTCTTTGCCTACGGCGGCACGCCACTGTTCTTTCCAGTTGTGGCCGAGATGCGCGATCCTCGTCAGTACAATAAGGCCCTAATTTTGTGCCAGGTCGTCGTCACTGTCTCGTACGTCATCATCGGCATCATCATCTACTACTTCTGCGGGTCCTACGTTGCATCCCCGGCCTTGGGCTCCGCGGGAAGGTTGATTAAGCAAATTAGTTATGGCATTGCCCTACCTGGTCTGCTGGCCGGATCGACTCTCAACGGCCATGTGTGTCTAACCCTCAAACCACGTCCCCATAATAACTTCAAAGCACGCTAACTAGTAGTCATTGTCAGATGGCCAGCAAGTACTTTTTCCTCCGTTTCCTACGCGGTTCCAAGCACCTCACCGCCAACACCTTCGTACACTGGGCCATCTGGCTGGGTTGCGTCGTTGGATGCTGCGGCGCCGGATATATCATCGCTAGCGCCGTGCCCATCTTTGGTAGCCTCATCGCCCTGATCGGGGCCTTGTTTGCGACGCTCATGGTCTTTATCCCTACAGGCCTCATGTGGTTATATGATAATTGGCAGAAGGGCAACGATCCAAGCCAGCGAACCGTATTGTGGAAGTTGCAGGTTGCTTGGGCTGCCGTGATTCTAGTTTTTGGCTCATTTCTCGTGGTGGCAGGCACGTATGGTGCTGTCCAAGGGATTATTGATTCTTACCAAGCCAGCGCAGGGTCCCCCGCATGGTCGTGTGCAGATAACTCAAATTCTACATAAAGCCCATTGCGAATAAAGATATATGCGATATTCTTTCAGTAAGATCTGTATTATACCAAAGGATTCATAATAGTTGGGGACACTCGTAAGGGAACTGAGAAGTGTACGTGGAAAGGAAGGAAAAGATTCCCATTTTTAGGAAATATTCCTACTGAGAAGAAGCAAGGAGTCTCGAGTTAAGTGCTTGAACATTACTACAAAACTCATGTCCTACTTAGAAAACCAAACGAGTTGAGTTTGGATTAGCCCTCTTATTAACAGTGCAATATCTCTATTCCCAGGCCGGTTGGTTTATTTTAATTATTTGACGTATTGTTAGGAGTGAGGTCATGAGGCTACATTGATTACCCTATAAGATACCATCTGATGCGGCTCCTTCTCGATTCTACTATCTAGATAGCATTTCCACCTTCATATTGCTATTTACCACCCGCTTCTAACACATACGACCATACCTACAAGAATACACGGGATCCCGTCCGCTCTCCCCTAGTTAAACTTGTAAGGGGCAGATTAGTAGTTGGGTCGGTGACGACCAGCGAATACCGGCTGTTGTATGTATTCTCTTTTTGTGCTTTGATGCATCTGCTTTTGCTGGTTGCACTGTGGTGTCTCGGTCCCTACAGCATGTATACTCCTTGGCTTGGAAATCCGGCGGTGGTCAACAGGTGGCAGTTGGGTCATTGTGCCCCGGGGAATTGAGTCGGCGAAAAGTCTAATTTTTGTGTGAGGTCGAAGTAATTAGCTCAAAGTCTCACAACTTCCAATCTGCGGCTTTGGACAGGCTATTAGCCAACTTCATGGTTGGACTACACAATCAGTTCAGCTGTACAACACGGACCAAAAGTCATCCGTCAACTCCGACTTGCTTTCCACAATGCTTCTTGCATTCCACAGAGAACAGGTACGGAAAGCTCTCCTGCATAGCGCCCCGTGGAATCCGCAGCTCCATCCTGAGACACCAGATGCCACTAGTCGTCGTGTGGGTCGCAAGTGTCCGTGTGACTCATCGGCTAGGACATGGGCGTTACACCAATTCGCAGCTACTGCACAAGCTTGGGTACGCGGATCGCGGATAACGAAGGAGCATCAGTCGTCTCCACTGCGGTGTCCCAGCTAACTAAGCTTGGGATGGGTCCGTTCGGCGCATTGTAGGGTATGGGCTAATATGCAAAGCATGCTCGGCTACGTATATAACGAGACACATCCCAAAAGCCCAACCCTCAGGCTCTTCTTGCTTCGTCATCAAACCATTGGACCGAGCGCCGCCTCGTCCTTACACGCCCTTGCATCCTTTTTGACGTTCTGTACACCAGGACGGAGACCTAAACCTCAGGAATACCTGAAAAGTAACCCGCCTCTCCCTTCTCCCGGAGAGGCTGCCGTAACCTGCATCGATGGACGCGACGCAGGACACCACCGGAACCGCTGCTATCCTCTACGCCCTGTCTTTCTACAGGCCACAGCAGTTCATTGAGCCAAAACCACCAGAGTGACCAGAGCCTCGCCTGGTCCTTCGTTGAACAATCCCCGAGCACGAATATATTACAGTGGACGCCCCCCGATCTTTCCTTCGGGCTTGATCTCGTCCCTCCCGGGCCTTTTGACGTTGGACTTGGCGACCCTGGGCTTGGTGACTTTGGACTAGCCGACATAGGGCTGTCATTTGGCGGCCCCGACCTGTCTGGATTAGAACCCTGTGACCAGCTCTTTGTGGACATGTCCACTCCATCAGGTACGTTCCGAGCACCTGGCTTACGAGCCGATTGGGTGAGGGAATGCTAATCATCGCCCAGATAATGTACAATCAGTCGACTCTCTTTTGAACTACACCGACATGCCCCTTTTCGACACGCCCTCCGATCCACTGGCAGGCCTGAGCCCTGAGATGCTGTTCCAACAGACACCCAGCTCATCGTTCCAATCCTCCTCCGCTTCGAACTCTCCCCCAACAGGCTTCAACGGTTTGATGCCCGTCTTGCCGAACTCGCAGCCCCTCCAGACCTCACCTCCTGGTAGCCTCGGCACTGCTCCCAAGCGGAAAGCGTCTGAGCGTGGTGATGATCTCGACGATGACGACTCCAAGGCCAACAAGCGGCAGCGCAACACAATGGCAGCACGCAAATATCGCCAGAAGCGCCTCGACCTTATCGCTGACCTGGAGAGGCAATTGGAGGAGATGACGGCGGAGAGGGATACTCTCAAGCTTCAGCTGGCGCGGAAGGATGCCGAAGCGGGGGCGCTTCGAGAAATGCTCGCAAAGAAGTAGTACTGTTGGACACCGTCTGGTGTTTGCTTTACCTGTGATTTAGCGTGATTTTTTGTATTCCTAGATAGTGTTTGGAGCGCGAGTTAGCTGCTGAATATCATGAAACCTTGAATTTCTGGGTAAACAAAGATCTCGTGCCTGTGTCAGACGATGTCGTTCTCTTCCATAATTGTTTCCTTGACTCATGGGGCGTCGCCAATGGTTGGGTCATCATCAAGCTGTTGCGATTTTGCGTGTGATAAACAGTACATGGGGTCGCCACTTACACTTGATCTTGATGCAAATCATGATGCTGTGTTAGCGACATCTCACGATGGCCACAATGCTGCTGCCGAGGAGTCATGCTACTTGCTCATCTGTACTCTACTTATACTACTTGATCTCATTCAACCATGCAATTGAACGTCTCAACAGGCGCAACGAGCAACCCGTGCCGGCCTCATCATCAGTACTAAATATGATTCATTCTGATGAATGTCAGGACTTCCACGAGCTGCCCGCGACATCATCATCCAGCATCCCGCTTTCGACGGGGAGCTAAGTCTGTGCTGGTGGGTCTGGGGTCGGGGTCCGCGACTCAAACTCATGGTGACCAAGAATGACTCATAGCTTGGCGCTGCAATCAAGTGGGGCAGTACGGCGGACGGCCCCAGCGGCGGGCCTTAAGATTCAGAGGCTAGTTCAACATGGACCAAATCTGTATGAAGCCCACTTGCCGAACCAACCAACGGGGCGATCGCAACTCCGTCGCTCAGAAAGGGGCATGTCAAACATCGATTTCTCCTGTTCGTTGCATTGAGCGGATTGTGTGGGGACGAACAGCCGGGAGCGTCTGGATCTACCAGCTAATCAGTTTCGCAACGGCTATTCTACATGAGACTGCTAATACAACTGGTCTGAACAGTTGCACATGGTCTCCACAGTCGAGATTCTTGTAGACAACTCCTGAAAGCCATAACTTGATAAACTGATCAAAAAGAACGACTCAGAATCCGCTGCCATGAGTTTTGATGCATGCTCTTACACAACTAGTTAAAGTGAACTGACTCCCTAATCGCCAAGTCCACAGCCTCCTTACGGACACCCGGGCCAACACCTAAGCACACCGCATTTTTTGCAAGAACCGATATGAGATTGTCCAAATCCACTGTCATGCTCATGCCTGAGCTTGTAGATCGAGGTGAAGGATTGGAAGCTTCCATGGATTGTTGATCCTGCACCTCTCCTGCTCCTCCGGATAACATGCTGGCATAGTGGTGAAAGGGTGGTGTAAAACCTCTGACTCCTGATGGTAATCCCCGGCCATCCGGTGCTCCAATTCCAAAGACTGTCCAATCAGGAGCCGATAGGCCTGATTCGTGGAAGCTGGGAACAGCTTGATTTCCAGTTGAATGGACCAAGTCCAAGTTACTCATTTCCATCTCATTCCCTGCAGATAGGTATCCCAGTCGAAGCTGATCGCTCGAGCTCTCTTCTCGGACATAAATACCACGCTCCGCTAAGTACTCTTCGACATCAGATGCTTCAAGCCATTCTCCCTCAACATCTGGCAAGGTCGTTTGCAAGACAGTCCTGGTGAGCCCACGTCGCAAACTCTGTAGGTTTGGCGGAGCAATCCGTGGCCTTTGAGACGCGCTGTCACCCTCAATCATGCGATATGCTTTGGGAGCTACTTCCGCAGTTTGATCCTCACCGTGATCGTTCCAGTATCCTCGGCTAAGGTCTTTTTGCGGTATGCCCTTGGATTGTATTTGCTTCTTCTCCTGGGCTACACGGAGGGGAAGCAATAACAGAGGCAGCATTCCAAAGCTATCGTTGGAGCCGGAAGTTATGAAGTCTGCATAGCGTTCATAACACAGCTGCAATAGCTTGTGAGCCAAGGAATTCATATCGTAATACTGCTCCTTCAGACGGCCGAGGGCTGTCGTCTCAAGCCCGCAATCGCTCACAGGGTTGCTCCCATTATCCACCCAAGATGGTGGCTCCAATAGACCACATTGAAAAGTCATGTTCATAAAATGGGATGAGTTAGGGCTCTGAGGCAAAATGGCTTTCGAATCATCATCTGCTTTCACTTCCTTTGCAGCGGCCGCCAGCTCCGATACCATCCGGCTCAAATGAACTGAAACTTCTTGAGGCAGGGCGCCCTCTCGTTTTTGTGCCATCAGATGCTGCAAGTTCGTGAGAGAAACTAGGGCAGTATCGACTGCCCTCTCGAGTCTGGCGGCTTTTGCCTGTGCTGCAGCTAACGTGTTCTGCTTGCGATTTCGATACGAGCGTTGGGCCAGCCTTTGGCGGGCTTTCTTATCCTGGGAAACGTAAGCATATATAGCGACAAAATTGTTCTAGCACTGACTGTAGGCTCGTCTTCATTGTCTACGATACTGTCAGGAAAGCGAGGCCGCCCAGGCCTTCGTTGAGATAGCCCGGGCTCTACGCGAGATTTCGAGATACGTCTAGCATCCATCTTGATAATGTGGCTTGAAAGAATGCAACCTTTTACGTCGTATCAATTCTGTGCCGCTTTGCGAGGGGTTTTGGGATAACAGGTTTCAATTGGTGAACTGTGCCGCTCGCTAGGATCTTGATCCTGAAGATCTCACTACTGCTTATAAATCCACTTTTGTATCTTCGGCCGTGTGGACTCCGCGTCGTTGTCCAATCTTATAACACATCAACATTCAATGAGATTTAGTTCAAATTGACTATATCAAATCATCACGATCTTATTTATCTCAACATGCCGCCAAGTCATGCTCAAGCCCTGGTTAGTCGGGACAAGAAGCTTGTCAAGGAAACCATTCCAGTCCCAGAACCAGGAAAGCACCAGCTTCTGGTCAAGATATCATATGCCGCGCAAAACCCTACCGATGGTTAGGATATCTCAAAGATAAGACAGGCACCCAAGTGCAATAGCTAATGAAATATGCTGGTTAGTCGGCGGTTTGGATCAAACATATTACGACGACGGGGCTGTGTTAGGCTGTGACTTTGCTGGCACGGTTGACCTTGTCGGCCCCGAAGTTAATCAGGCAGTAGAAGGCACCTTAATTGCTGGCGTTCTTTGGGGTGGTCAGTAACGACACTGCGAGTGATCGGCTGTGCATAGTAACCTAGCCAGCAGGACCCGTTGAAGGGTTGGGAGCATGGAGCGAGTACACGCTGGCAGACGGACAGTTCAGCTTCCCAGTGCCTGATAATATCAGTGCTGCGCAGGCTGCAACTGTCCCTCTTGCCGCTGGTACAGCCGCATTGGCACTCTTCTCCAAAGATAGCCTAAACATCGACAAGCAAACATGTGCTGGAGAGACTATTCTAATTTGGGGCGGTAGTTGTGAGTCTGCCTATATATTCTTTGAAAGCATCTTCCTACGAACCTAGCAATGACAAAAGTGACTGACTCCGTGTCCTAAGCAAGCGTTGGGCAATACGCGATCCAGCTGGCGACGATTTACGGATTGATTCCGATAACGACTAGCAGCTCCCAACATCACGAACATGTCAAACAATTAGGAGCACGTCATGTCTTTGACTATCGCGACCCCGAAGTTGTTAAGAAAACTAAGCAAGTGGCGCCAAACTTGCGGTACATCTTCGATACCATCGGAAAAGAAGGGACGTCTGCTACTGCATCCCAAGCCCTTCGTGAAGAGGGCGGGACGCTGTGCACAGTCAGGCCTGGAAAGGGTCGAACTCAGGACGTAACAAGCAGGACTCATGTCAAGGACGTGTTTCTTTGGACCATGTACAACAAAGAAATACCTTTTGGGCCCATCACTTTTCCAGTGAGCATGACTATATCCAATCATGGCCCTTCTGACCATTAATTTTAGGCAAGACCGCACGATCAAGAGCTTGTTGTAGAATTCTTCAAACGGCTTCCTGGGTGGTTGGCTGATGGCAAATTCAAGCCAAATATTCCCAAGATCTACGCTAATGGACTGGACGACATCGAAACTGGATATCAGGAACATCGTGATGGTAAGATATCTAACTACAAAATTGTTTATAAGATACAGTAAGAGGAGCTTTGTGCACTAGCGACAGAAGCTGTCAAAACTTATGACTATCGTAACCTTTTATGAGAAGTGGGCGGAATTTGTGAGGTAGACGTCTCGTCTCCCACCCAATGCTGTGTTGACTAGGCATAATCGTTCTCCTGTTTGCCCTTGGTTATTTGAGAAATTGACGAAACTTTATTCATCCGACTTCCCGTTGCCACAAACCTCGTTGGTATATTATTACGAGTCATTCAGAAGGTTTGGATTACCAACTGCCAGGCATCATGCTGAGAAGTGACTACCATTGATTCCAGCTTTTCATGCAACCTTTCTGAACATAAGATAATTTGGGTTCTGTGCTTTCGGTCTTCCCTGAGCTAAGCAAAAAAGCATTGCTTAGATTTGACCATAGAGTTTCTGAGAGCATCTGGTGTTAAGTGATGTTACGGTCTTCGTGACGCAAATTTCTTACGCGAAACACAAGAGCTCAATGAAGAGATGAAAATAGTGGTTTTGGAGATGAAATCTGCTACAGCTCAAGACTACCATGACTCACGCCTCACCCCAAATCTCATCAGCAATCTCGCGAATCAACGCCAGCTTCTTCCTCTGCTCATCCTGGCTCAGCGGGTAGCCGCTCTCGTGCGTGCTGAACCCACACTGAGGCGACACGGACACCCTCTTGAGCGCCTCCTCGACCGTCTCGCCCGAGCCCTTGGCCACCCACTCCCCAGCGCTGCGGATCCGCCGCTTCATCTCCTCCTTGTCCTCGAGCTGGGGCAGCTTGGTGCTGATGACGCCTACCACGACGTTCTTGTCCTTGGGCAGGAACTGCAGCGGCTCGAAGCCGCCGGCGCGCTCGGTGTCGTATTCGAGGTAGAACGTGTTGACGTTCAGGTTCTGGAAGAGCTTTTGCGCGATGATGTCGTAGCTGCCGGAGGCGAAGTGGCGGCCACCGATGAAGTTGCCGCGGCAGAGATGGATACCCGTGTGCAAGTCTGCAGGAGCCTTCGACAGGGAATCGTTGTACAGGCCTATGTAAGCATCGAGGAGGTCCTCCACGGTGCCGATGTTGTCCTTATCAGCAGCCCAACCGTCTCGGAATTCCTTGGAACAGAAGTCTAGGAAAGTTAGAATATGAACCATGTGAACGAGGAAAGAGAGCGAGGGCGAAAATACTTACAGGCCATGCCGGGGTCGTCAAATTGGACGTTCCTCAACCCAGCTTTGTACAGCATGTCCAACTCTGCCTGGTAAACCTTGGCGACATCCGCAAAGTACTCGGCGTCGTTTGCATATGCCTTGGAATCATAGGCCTTGCCCTGCTTGTAGCGCATATGGAACCAAGCCGGCGTGATCATTGTCAGCTTGATCGCGCCCCAATCTTCCTTGGGGACAAACTGCTGAACCAGCTTCAGCTCGTGCAAGTTGGAAACGGACTTCTTGGGATTGTGCGAAAGTTTGGCACCGGCAATGACCGAGTCGCCAGGCATGACGTGGCGGTCCTTCTCAATCAGACTGACAACATCGGGATGGTACAGACGGAACATGCTGGCTTCGGCGTCCTCGAGCTGGGTGGTGCCGTCTATCTCGTTCCAAAATTCACCCCAGAACCTGGTTCTCACGAACTCCCCAGATCCGACAGCTTTGAAACCCAGGTCGCGCTGCTCCTTCACTACGTCGCCGACAGCCTTTTTCTCCACCTCGGCAAGTCCGGCCTGCTCAGGCGATACGCCCTTTTCGCGGATCTGCTCACGAACATCGAGGAGGTTTTGCGGGCGCAACAAGCTCCCCATGTGCTCAGCCTTGAATGGCCGAGCTGAACGGACGGCACCAGACATGACGAGGATTGTACAACTAGACAGTGTGGTTGTTTCGCTCCTCTTCTTTAGACCCAATGGCTTTCCGGTGAACAGCGCAGGTAAGTGAGAAACTCAATGGATTGAGTGAGGTGGGGAAGAACAGACTTTCATTAGAAGCTAGTGCTCGGTTCCAGTACCAAAGCCTTTGATTAGTGTCGATGAGGATGCGGGGGAGGCTCTCCTCGGCTTGGCTGGACTGCTGACCGGGAATAACGGTACGTCATGGAGGCCCAGCGAACCATGGATCGTCGACCTGTTTCGAGCGGGAGGGGTAGCAAGTAAGCAAACTATTTATCTGTTGCAGTATCGCTGCAGTAGCTCAAGAGCCAAGAGGCGACCAGACGGACGAAACATCGTCAGTTCGGTCTGGCAGGTCGCAGTAGCAATGCCACCTGCTTGTTTCCGTAAACCTATCATGCAACTCAGTTGCCATTGATCTCCGTGTTTTCTTTGTCTTTTGAGCCCTTGTCAGGCTTCGCTTCGGGCAGCAACAACAGCGCAAGGACTTCGGACAGAGGCCGTGGAGGTGCAGCCAAATCGTGCAGCCCACGAATCCAAGTTTCGAGCCCAGCTTGGATTGCTATACGCTGCACCCCGTAGCAGGTCCGAATGTGGGTCAAGAATTCTGATTGAGAGAAGCTGCGCCGCCTCGTGCCCGTGAACACCATCCATGGCTGCGAGAACTTTGACTTGGCGGGAAAGAAGCGTAGGCCGTACGTCTCAAACATGTAATCACATCCCCGGCACCAAAGCCCATTCTCCACGCCCTTGTCTGTGATGGCGGGAAAGGGCATCGAAGCCATGCCAGAGTATGGGTCGTCCATGGTGATGTCGCCCAGGTTTCGTCGCGCAAAGATGTCCAATTTTGGTTGGACCAGTTGCGCATCTTGATAGTATCTATACTGAGCCAGTCTCATCTGCGAAACCTTTGGGCGGCGGTCCCAAGCGCGCTGGTAGATTTCTTGTTGGGAGCCATGGATTGAGAGGGCGAGTTCCTTGGCCGCGCTCAGAGAGACGAGCTTCTGACGGTCTTCGAATTTGCGGCTTTGCAGGCCCACGCCGTATTCGCCTGGGATGCTCAACAACATGGGGAGCTGGTCAAGCTCAGCTGAGGACAGGCTAAAGCATCTCGCCGCTACGCCCCGGGCCAGCAGCCAGAGGGCTTGGTTGTTGTCGAGACACTGCCAGCAGCATCTGTCGCAAGTTGGCAGGAATATGAATGCTCCATAGTTGCCACACGCAACGCATTTCCACGAGCGGAGAGTTGCGCGGACCTTGGCGGCGGTATGATGCATGATGAGCCGTGTGCGACCGAAGGCTGCCAACACAGCCGGCGCGTGCCGCAAGAGCTCTCGGGATGCCGGGAGCGCCTGGGCAACCTCACGAGCTCGCACAGATGCCAGTGAGAAGCGGTAAATGGATTGAAAGTCCAGCCAGTCGAGCACGAGATGTAGCATCTCCAGCGAAAGCGTGTCCAGCGATCCAATCGAAGAAGGGTTGCTTCGGCTGATGCGGGACGGTTCAGTTGCGGGCTTGACGCGGATCATGCAGGCATCGATCTCAGAGGGACGGTAGGAGAGACGCTTGATGAGTTCCGCGTCCGTCGTAGACTCCGAGGCGGCCATGATGCCGGGTCGAGACCATTATCTGAAGCAAAAGTTCGTTGCTCGTCTTGTGCGAATGGGCAGCAAATGAGGCTTGGTTTAGTGGCGGTGAAAGCTCCGTGGCAACGCAAATCAATCAGCCTTTGGAGTCAGTAACCGCGTTGCAACTGGCAGCCTTTGCGGGATGGGGCCACAGTGAGTTATCTGTGTTCTGGGCTGTTTGCGCGAGATGGTGAAGGCGACGAATCGTCATGAGTTGACCGCTCTGGCGTTTAGTGGAGTTTTAGGACGAGCCCAAAGCCAGTAGCCCTACGTTGCGGTTAGCGACAGCCTTGACGTGAAAGGCCAAGGTGCCCTTCGGATGCACTAAAGGCTTTAAACTCCAGGCTGTTGCCCAACCTGCCGATCCCATCACGAACACCGCCAACCCTTGACCCATTAGCGCCTGTGCTTGCATTCATGACAACCACAATCACATGTGTCCACGGGCGGCTCTTGCGATCAAAGCAAGAAACGGGTCGTATCCTATAAGCCGCTACCTTGCAGCATATTTTGAACTCGTGAATGGTCTATACTGTAGATCTGATTGGTTGCCATTTCTTTCTACTTCCCAATAACAGCTCACAAGCCATCCAACTTTCCGCTTCCTTGGGGCTTCCTCTGCATGACGGTCTAGGCCCATGCATTTACCCTCAACCCTACACGTCGCTCATTCGCCGTCCTGATGCATCCAATCAAACGTGTCCAGCAACTCAAACCCGAACTCGGGCTGGTCCAGGAAACCCCATTGCGAAGGGTCCGACGCTGCCACGCCGCCGTGCTCCGAGGTGCCATTGAGATGGTGGTCCAGCACCCGCTGGATCACTCGCTTGCACGCCTCGCACACTTCCCAGTTCGGCGCCGTCCTCGGCAGCCAATCGAGGAAACCGACGAGAAGACTCAACTGCTGCACGATATTCGATCGGGTCAGCTGCGGGTTCTTGTGATGTACGCCGCTGAAGGTGGGCTGCAGGAGTTCTTGACACAGAATGCCACTGCCTGGAGCGGCGTAGGCCATTGTCTGGCTCGCGTCTTGAGTCAGTTTCCAAAGTCATTTCAAAGCACGCATAAAATGCAGCGCAATGGCAAAACGTACCAGCCACTCGTAGTTGCGCCGCCTGTAACTGTCCGCAGCCCAATCTTTGTTCGTCCAGAACCTCAAAGTGAAGACAACGAGCTCATAGCTCCACACTAGAAGATCACCATCATCCAAATAGCCGTGTCGCAGCAGTAGCTTATCCACGAAGAACAGGTTTTGCAGATTCTCCAGGCGGAGCAGCAGCCTCGCCCATCCTGTTTTAGCGATCTTAGTGGACGTCGTGGTATCCTCCAATTCGTAATTCAGGAATACCGGGAGCTCGTCCATGAGCGCAAGCTGCCGGGCTCTGATGCGTCTGTTTCCTTTCGTTAGATGAATAAAACTTCCGGTCATGATTAGACTTGGCTCACAGCAGTTGATCCAGGCTGTTGCTGACACTTTTTGCAAGAGCAATGTCGAAAATGTCTTCGCGCACACGGGACACCAAGTAGCGAGCACGAATTATTGTGGATGGATACACGCCTCCGTCTGTATTCCAGCCCTTGTCGTCAAGCGACTGCACTGCTTGCGAAAACCGGACTGGGTCTGCAATCAAGTCTTCGTCGCGAAGATCCAGGGGCATAGGCGTCGAGCAATAGCGGGCATGGATTAGGGGAGGACGGCCGGTGAAGACCATGCCAAGCTTATCCAACGAATACAAGTGGCAGAATATGCGCCGCTTGGTCTCTGAGCATAACGAGGGAACATACGACGGGCCGTCCTCCAGTACATGAACTCCCAGAAACGACATCATGGACGTTGCAATCCCGGCTGTCATGAAACTGCTCACATCTGTGCCCGAAATCAGCGCTGTTATTGATTGGAGAGAGCTTGTGGGTATGGGAACTTACGGTTGTCACCATGCACAAGAGCATCAAGCACAATCTTCCTTCGGCAGATGTCGAGCAAAAGATCGTTCCCGCTCGTGAAGAAACGACAGGCCTCGATGCAATACCCAACACAAGCATTGGCAACGTCTGTTTTAGCCTTGCCATCCAACCATTCAACGCTGCGATTCTCGAGCGAATCGAGAGCGTCCGAGACCTTCTCCACTTGTGCCCAAAGGAGGCCGAGCGACTCCCATCGCAGGTTCGCTCCGCAGAACTGACTCAGCCAGGCGCGCGGGTCGTCATGTATGTCTAGAAACGGCTGCGCCGTGTTGCTGCAGAGTATGGTGACCATGGCCTCCAAACCAGCCTCGCCGCGGCCGAGGAGCTGACGGAACGTCTGCTGGAGAGAGTGCGCAATCAAGTCCACCGCGACGTGGCCCCAGCCCCTTCCCACATCAGCCTTCTTGACAAACTTTATCTGCTCGTTGACCTGGCCAGGAAGGCAGCGAAGCACAAACAGGCAAGATTCCTGGAGCGGCCGTGGCAGGTCCCTGAATGAGACGTTCTGCGGCTGCGATCTCCCCTCTAGCTCTGCTTCGACATCTTCCGCGACAGGAACACCCAGCAGCGAGAGGAAATTGTTGGTGTCTTCGAACACTGCACTCTGCGAAGCGAAGCCTACAAACCCAGTAGCGCGGGGGTGTGTTGAAGGTGCAATTACTGGCCGTTGTGCTTGCAGTGCCAGCGAGCGCTCAGAGCTCCCGGTCGTGGCGGGTGCTGGTGTGACGGCAGCCGGCGTAGATGTTGAAGGTTCTGGGTAAACGCAACGGCTACCCTGCTTCCTCTTCAGGCATCGGGTGCATACAGGGCGCGAATGATCGCAGGCGACCTTGCGCGTGCGGCATGGGTTGCAAGCCACCAAGCGTCCATTGCGCCGGCGGGCCAGGTGCGTGTCGCTGTCGCTCATGTCAGGTTCATGAATGTTCAGCAATGCTTTCTGCAAACCATTGTTGGCCCTCGTTGAAATGACATTGTATGGCTCTTCAATACTGGGTGTTTTCGAAACGCGGGTCGCCTAGGACGCAATGAGATGGCAGGCAAGGGACATTGGTGTTGATGACTCTAGAGAAATGGGGACCGCTGTGCTGAGGCGCTGGTTCTGGACGGTGTTGTCGCTCCTTAATAAGCAAAGCCCAGACACGGAGATTCCAAAATAGCACAGCGGCTTGGGAGCCATCTTCGCCAGGGTTTTCTGTGACTTATTCCTGATTCAGGAAACATATCACACATTAATGTGGCATTTATTGGGTATATTTCCCCCATAAGAAAGTGTGCTGAGATTGCTGCACGATTCGAGTCCCATGTAATGGTATCAACGCATGAGTTCCTATCATACAAGCACCCCGAGTCAGCGAACATACACATGCAATACTTCGGTAAGCTATGATTCAATCATGATTGAAGATTTTGCGTGCGGTGAATGGCTCTGGGTTTTTGGTGTCGGAGTTGCCTTTGGATAAGATGTCGACGAAGGCGGAACTACTTGGAACAATAGAAGTTACCCATTACATAGCTTGGTTCATTATAGATATGCGCGTGTTCTTTTCAATGGCCAGAAATTGGTTGCGAAGTTATTTATGCACGGGTTTTTAATATGCATTGGTCGGCACAGTAGTATAAAGTGACGCACGAAACGAGTGTGTCTTTGAGTTTTCTTGTGAGGTCCCTAGACCCGACATCACAACTAAACAAAGACAGACTCTTTTTGCCATGCTCTGGTATGCTAGTTCAGAACATCTCCCAAAGACATCGAGGCCCAATTAGACATGGTGCTATCAAAGTGACAGAGTAATCGCGTCAATGTTCGCTCCATCAATGTCAACAGCCGCTCCCCTGCCATCCCACCCGTGCACAGTCAACTCCAGTCTCTCCTTCGGCAACAACGTGACATAATTATCAGACCACGTCACGGGAGTCACATCGTGCCCTTTCGCATCTACCAGATTCAGCCGGATGAAGAAAGCCGGTACGTCGGATTTATTCTCAAGAGCCACGGTGTGTGTCGGGGCCTTCCCTGGCACTGTCGTAATACGGGCTCTAACATTGGCACGCTCCATCGCGAACAGGCTCGTGTAATCAGCAAAGTCAGATACCGGCGTGTAGTACCAGGTGCTGTCGCTCCATTCAAGCTTGTCCAAGCCCGGCGCCACCCAGTACACGTTGCGGCTGATGGTCTTTCGTTTATCGTCAAGGAGCTTCAACCTCAGGAACACCACGCCTTGAGCCTTGTCCAGGCCTGAGACTGTGCCAATACTTCGTGCCGAGTTCTTTGACAATTGAACCTTGAGTGTCTCCTTCGAGAGGGTCTTGCCTTTCAGGTCGACCATCTCGACTTCTACAGTTCTAGGCCCTGCTCGGTCGAGCGAATGGTTGATGATCCAGAGATCACGCCCAACATAGTTGTACGCCACGTGTTCGACCCGGGCACCCACCTTGCTGCCAAAGTAGGTCCCGCCCGGGTGGAGGTAGTAGTCGAACTGGTTCCAGTGCAGGCTGGGCCAGGCATTATTCAGCATCCAGTATATGAGGCCCGTGGCGACGCGTCCCGTGCTCCAGCGCGACGAGAAGCCTTCAAACTCGGCCCTGATAGCCTCGTAATCCAGGACCTGTGCTTTACGGAGGTAGTCACCTATGGACGAGGGCTTGCCATAGCGCTTGTAGAGGGCTTCGTTGTAGATGCTTCGCGTGTGGAATGAAGAAATGTTTGTAGACATGTGAAATAAACCTTTGTCGGGTTTCTGCCACAAGTCTTCAATATCCTCTTCCGTCAGGAACTTCCTCAGTGAACTGAGTTCAGGCGTGCCGACGCCGGCGCCAAGTTCCGAGCCGAAGCCGAAGGCGGCACCAAGACGATCCTTGGATGGCTCCGTGTCGTACCAATAGTTGGGGGGCACCCAGTCATACGGCCCATTCATCTTCATCCCAGACGGGCCCAGCTGCTCGGGATATCCGCGCTTGCTTGCAGACGGGACGATGGGAACTTGCCAGTCGGAAGACTTCAACGCCTCCACATACACCGCCGTCGCCCTGTCATCAGGCCAAAAGTCACTGCCAATTAAGAACGCGAGCATGCTAGGGTGCGTTTGGAGCATCTCTGCTTCGTGCCGCATCGTCACGTTTGCATCAGAGTAGTCGCTGTCGTCCCAGACGTAGACAGGGTCAACGCCAAGCTCATTGTTGTACTCCCAGCTTTCCCTTTCGACGAGATTAGTCGAGTTCCAACAAATGTCTCTTTCAACTTACCACTTATTGCAGCACTGGTAGCCTGCAAGAATCATCAAGCCCAAGCGGTCTGCAATCTCGTACAGCTCGGGATGTTCCATGTGTCCCTCAAGGCGGATGGTGTTGAGCCCCATATCGAGCATGTATTTCGCAATCGCCTCGAATCGCTTGGGGTCCCATCTCATGAACATGTCTGGCGCATATCCACCACCACGAACTTGAAATGGTTGGCCATTGACAGAAAAAAGGATGTCCTCATCTTTGTTCACGACCGAGGTCACAGTCCGCAGGCCAAACTTTGTATGTCCCACATCCGACACAACAGAATCGGTCTTGACCGTGATCATCGCGTCGTATAGTGGCTGCTTGCCCCATTGCTTCGGCCACCATATTTGCGGCTTATCAAAAGTCTTCTTCAAGTCGGCGGTGATTTTCTGTCCTGGGCTCAACGACACGGACTTTCTCAGGACGTGCCTCTTCCCACCTGCAGGCTCGGTAATTAAGACTTCCACATTCGCCTTGACAATTCGCCTTTCCAAATTCTGAAGCTTAGCTCGCAATGTGACAGAGGCAGGGTCCAGACCAACAACCGCGGAGATGGTCTCCAAAAAGATTGGTCCTGTCTGCTTAACGTGTACGTCGCGCCAGATGCCCGATCCGTTGTCTGGGGGGCGTGGGTTCCAGTCGATGAATCCCAATGCCAGATCCTTGTAGTAATCCGTAGGATACGTCTTGACGAGCAAAGCGTTTTGCCGAGCGACGTGATTGGTAATGTCGTAGTTCTGGCCGGAGAACGATCCGGACTGAATCGTCCTGTCGGCCACAACCTCGCCATTGACGTAGATGTCAGCCCCAGAGGTGATTCCATGTGTCTGCAAAACGAAATGGCGACCACGCTCGGGCTTGAGAGCAAACTCGTGACGGTAATAGTATGGCACCCGAAAGCTGCCCCAGTTCACGTCATTGAGGTTGTCGGAATACCAGAGCTCTTGCTCTTCATAAACGCCAATTTCAAGCAAGCAAGCCATGAGGGTGCACTTTGAAACAGGCACATGGTGCCATTTGGACGTATCAACTCCTGGCTTCGCAATGTCTTTGGCTAGGCCTGGCACCGCCGACGATGACTGAAGATGCCATTGCGGAATTGCTGCCACATCGCCGGCTTCTGAGACAAGTGGCTTCAGCGACGAACTCGACACCACAAATTGCCCTAGAGCAAGAGCCAAAAAGCCAACAATCTTTCGCGCGGCCATTGTCGCCTTTGCGGTGTCGAACAGGAGTAGTTCAAGCCCGCCGCTAACGACCAGCGGCTCATAATGAACCTTTTCTGGAAGCGGAGTACATCACTCCTCAGCAACGTGACGCTGTCTCGCAACGTTACTCTAGTCGTTGGCTCCGCAGTGTGCTCGCTTGTCTAGCCTTCCATCAATTCCCCGATGCGGTGTCTTGGCCTGCGGGTTCGCATGCTGATACGAGGCGAATGCAACGCCAACTTAGGTAACCGATGCAACCTGGAAGTATTTCCCAGTTGAGTGGCCGTTGAACCTCAATCATGCTAGCATCCAAGCCATGGCCGAGTCAATCGGCCTGCGACTTCCGATGAGGTCATGCCGAAGTCATGCAAAATAAAAATGGGAGCCTGCCTCTTTACAGTACATTCGTAGCATATTCATATTCAAGATGAATTCAGAAGAAGTGAAGCATCGCATGTGGTTTCTTTTGTTTAGTATTATTAAACTTTTGAGAAATCAATCGCTCTATAACGAGAATCAATAAGAAAACTGCCAAATGAAACACTCTCTGTGCTCAAAATGTTCCGAGTATAGCACATCGCCGCCCTCTCTAGCCTTTAGTGTTGCTTTCCTTGCCCATCTGCTCTAATTCGTCATACGTATCGTTACTCATAAGCCGCGGTGGAAATTGATGGCGCTCTCTGTTTACGGAACCTGGCAACGTCTTGACCAGCACCAAACCAGTTGCCACCCCAGACTTCACCTCCCGATGAAGCGCTTTTCGGCCCAGCGCAGCGGCACATACAGCAGGCCACTCAGTAGCAGAGCAATCTCGAAGCCAATGTCTCCAGTAGTCTTCGCGATTGGTCCTTTCCACCATACCTGCGACATGGACGGAATGACGAGGCCGAAGCACAGCACACCCGCTCCGATGGCCGCCAAACCGAGCGGCAGCCTGCGCCAGTCAGACCAGATGGCTTGGTCATAGCTGTCGTGGCGACCTCCGCGGAACACCAGGTGCTCAGTCACGAAAATCCCGACAAAGGCGGCTGACCAGTAGCCGATGAGGCCAACAAAGTTCTCGAGGTTGAGGAAGAAGTCGTCGGCGGCCTGCAGGGCAACAGGGATGACGATGGCGGTGACGACGATGGCGAAGACGTAGCGCGGGACGCGCACCAGCCACGGCACCAAGGTCTGGAAGTTGAGCGTAATGGCGTACATGGTGCCGGCGGTGTTGCCCAGGAGGGTCAGGGAGAGGACGACGACGCAGAACTTGCCGAAGTCGCCGGCACGCTCAAGCATGGCGGCGAGAACACCGCCGACGAGGTTCTCCGAGTAAGCTGCCTCCCAAACGGCGTTATTGGGGATGGCACCAGCGATGGCGGCGCCGAGAGTCATGAGGAGGATGGTGGGGAGGGCGAGACCAAGGTACGTGTAGGCGAAAACGCGCGTGCTGCTCAAGTCAGTATGATTCGTTCCTTTTTAGTTTAGTTCTGTTGAGGTGCACTTACGAAGGGACCTTGGGGTCGAAGTACGTGGTCAAATCACTGGCAATGGCCGCCCAGGGAATCATGTAGCTGGCCACAATCATGCCAAAATTGAGCACCTGGGGCGCCGTGGCCGGCGGGAACGCCTGCTGCTGGCCGAGGCTCGAGCCGCCGCAGCCGGCCGCAATGGCAATCATGATGACGGCGGGGATGAAGGCGTACGTCTCGTAGTAGTGCAGGACGCGGAAGCCGCAGAAGGAGATGACGAGCGACAGCAGGGAGATGATGATGATGCCGGCGTCGTGGGTGAGGGAGCCGTTCGATACGGCGGAGAGGCACTGGCCGCCGATGACGCAGATGATGACGATGAAGCCGGTCAGGGTAGCGAGGTTGAGAAGAACAGGGATAGAAACAATGTATCGACTGGTGGTGTATGTTAGTGAGTGCAACACAAAGATGAGATGAGATGAGTCGAAACGGTAGGAGAATCGGGTCACTCACCCAAAGCTAAACCTCGCCAGAACCATCTGCCTCATGCCCGTCTTGGGTCCAAAGGTCGCCAGGTAGGCCGGGGGCACCGTAGACAGCAGGGTGAAGAACAGGATGACGAGGGCCGAGTCGCGCAGGCTGAGGCCGTAGATGGAAGGGCCCAGCAAGCCGAAGGTGATGCCGAGGATGTTGGAGTTCATGGAGCACCAGACGGTGAAGATGTTGAAGAAGCGGGTCGAGGTGCGGTCCTCGAGCGGCAGCGGCTGGATGCCCTTCTCCTCGACGCGGCCCAGGCGCAGCGCCTTGTGCAGCATGGTGAGGGAGAGCGACGAGGCCGACGAGGTGGTGGACAGGGGCCGCGGCGACGAGGCGCGCACGACGCCGTCGCCGCTGTTGTTGGGCGCATGGCCGACGCTTGTGTCACCACCGACAGTCTTGTCGTCGTAGGCCGTCTCTACGTCCCCGCGGTGCGCAGTCGTGGAGGCCATTGCTTCGGAGGTGAAACGATGCCCAACTTTCTTGATTGGTGATGGATGGGTAGCCTAAAGCCTGTATATGGCGATGTGCCTTTCCCAAGGAACCACTCTGCCGCTCCACTTGGACTCGCTATGAGAGCTGCCCACTTGGTGCTGGGAATCTTGCCCGCTCTAGGGATTGGCGGGTGGCCGAAGCTCTCTCCGTGTTACGGGAATGCTTCGTTTGGTGACCTGCTCCCTTGAGAACCCTGAAAAGGTCCCGTCTAGCACGAAGTCTGGTGAGACAAAGTTGCCAAACAAAAAGAGAGACAAGAAAATGAGACTCGCAGTTTTTCAGCAGCACTTAGCCATGATCAGTGAAGGGAAGGGAAAAGAAATAGTAATTTGTGACTGGCCGGAAGAGAGGAGGATACGATGGGGTCTGAGTCGTTTTGCTAGTGGCGTCGGCGAGAAGAAGTGACTGATAGGATGGAACTGACTGACTTGACTTTAGTGACCAACCACCTCCGATCCAGGAGCTGCTGCCAGGAACCAAAGGCAAAAAAGTTTCGACTTGTCGACTAAATACTAGTTCCTTTTTTTTCTTCTGCTCTCTTCGTGTCTGTCTACGGTACCAGTAGTCGCCGAGTCATCCAATCCAACCGTCCAATTCCTGTCTGCTCCCCATATTTAAAAACATCAAATTTTTTTATTTTTTTCTACCCCTTGCCTCTCCTCACCATGATAACCACAGTTCGGGCTCGCTAAACTTAACACGGTTATCAGCGGGGGTAAAAACACATTGTAATAGAGTCCCCCAGTCCTTCCAGCCCTTTTCACCCCACACAAAATTCAACACAGTCAATCAGAGCCTTTGAATTTTGCCTTTCCTTATTTCATTTCCAAAAACCCTTCCCTGGTGACGCTAGCATGATAAGATCGTGCGGTCCAGCCTTTCGCCACCAAGAACCCCCCCCTCTTCGCTGTCATGTCATTGGGCCCTGGCGACTTGGGACTGTTGCGTCCGGAATTCGCTACGCTGTGGTTGGTGCTCTTCGATTAGCGGGTGGGTCTGAGAGGTAATTTGATGGACCTGCGTCTTGGCTCTCGGCTGTCTGAGTCTTTGTTAGTTGCGGCTGCTTCGGCTGATCGGTGCCGAATAGACGAGGGCCGTTCACTTGCCCATCAACATCGTGAGCCGAAGCGCTGAGCCTCATATCAAGAGTCCTCATGAGCCGCTGAAGTGGTGATTAACATCTGGTCCAGCTCTTCAATCTACAGGTTAATTATCCTCACATCATCAACGGCCAGACTTCAGAAGCATGCGGCGTTATGGAACGCGGAACAACACACACCAACGTCCTCACATTCCTCGCCATCACATGTCGTTTCGCTATAAGTGAATGCAAGCCATTTTTATTCCTTTCGACAGTGGAGAGTTGTGGTTTTTCTCAATCCATCACAATTACACGCTCGCCATTTCCAACCTGCTATCCTTTTCCCAAACCTCAATCATACAAAGAGTCGAAGCTCATCCCCATTTCCAACGCGTCTTCTATTCCTGTCATAGATCCTCCCACCGTGACAGTCGACGATTCCGTCCCGACTCCCGTGCTTACCACAGGGTATGGCCACCCGACAGCCCTCTCCCAAAGCCCCTGCGCCATGTTCTCGCTCGGTTCGAATTCCGGCCACACAACCTTTGCCAGAACCTCTCGCGCCTCCCGCCACTCCAACACTCCGGTAGCTTCGCTGTACCGCTGGATGAACCCGTCGTAGCAAAATTCCAAGTCTTGCAGGTCCTTTACCATCGCACGTGTCTCCGCTTCTGCCATCAGGTCGGTTGCCCCCGCCGCTGCCGCGAGGGCTACCTCCATCGCCTTGGCCAGGCTGAACGCTCCAGCAAAGACGCGCCAGAACCAAAAGTCCCGGTTTGCCGTTTCGCCACTAGCATTCATCATGTCCTGCCGCAGATTGCGGTCTTCACACAGTGTCAAGTCCCGCCGCAGAATCAACAGTACCGCAGTGTGGAGACGCATATCGACCGGGAACCCGCCGTTGTAATTCTCGAGCACTGAATGTAGGAACAGGGCAGCTGCCGTGCCAATGCCCGTCAACGAGGCAATCATCGGCTTCCGCGGGGCCGTCTTCGCACTTGACGATGGTGAGGACGAAAGTGAGGCTGGTGGCGACGGAGGAAGCTTCGAAGAACGAGTATCCACGTTCTTGACAATCTGATCAGCTGCGGAGAGTACCCGGCACGTCATGGACATGAAGTGCCGCCTCATAGCACATGTTACCCTCTCGATTTTCATCGAAGATGGGCTGCTCAGTAACTTGTCAACTTGCCGTTGGTCGCAATCGATCGTTGCCTCTCGCAAGGCCTCCAAAATAGGTCTGCCGTCGACGTCGCGCAATCCCTCGTACGACTGCGGCCCAGACAAAAACGTTGGCAATAGATGCAGGACTTTGAGACGAGTCTCGCCCGTGCGGCTTTGCAGCGACTTGAGACACGCCGCTTCGTCGGCTGCTGATTTGTGTACGTGATGTGGTTCGGCGGGCACGTCTTCGGCTTTTTCCTTGAAGCCAAGGAGAAAGTAATATGATCTACATCCCGTCAGAAATTCGTTCTATCATAAGTTCTAGCCACCCAAGGCCTCTAGATTGTTGATGAAGTTAGCTTTTTCAAAGTGGCATGACTTACACAAGCAGATACCGATTTACGAATTCTTCATCTACTTCCTTCCGGGAAGGCTTTGGGTCTTTCATGTCTAGAAATGCCACGATGGCTTGCAGGTGAGCTTCGGCCGCGTCCTCGTTACCGAGACAATACTGTAAGCAATACAGTTAGTAAATTGGCAAACTGAATTGGGCAAGGCCAATATGTATCCACCTCTGCAAAGCATAGCGTAGCAATCTGTCTGATGCACATCTTGGCCGTTTTGACCTTGAGATCACGCAGCCATCGGTTAACGGTCCGTATGCTCTCAATCTTATGGTACAGAAAAGTGGACTCGAACGAATCCAGCGTGCCTTTGTTCCAAGCATAGTGGAGGCCGGCTAGGAGTAACGTATTGCGTAGTGACGCAGGGTCTTCCGTCAAAGAACGTAGTCTGGGAGCTTTCGAATCAGCAAGATGTAGTCTGAATAGAAGAGAAAATCTTACGAAATTTCTTGGTGGTCTCTCCCAGAATACCCACCCATCTGGCAAACTGTCAGGCACTCATGTTAGCTCCAATCCAGTAAAGGGAAGTCTCTTCGTAATATCAAAGCAGTCTCGGGAACAGCAGCTTAACGCGGTTGTATCTTCCGATGACATTGTAGTGAGTCCCCATCATAAGCAAGAGCACAAGATCCAAAAGTACTTACAGTAGTGAAACAGTTCCTTCGACTTATACTGCATATTGATTACCATCGTGTTAAATGGATCAGCCGCCGTAGGCCCTGGCACGGCCTGCCAGGGCGTTGGGGATGGAGACGTATTCAAGAGGACAATAGACGAGGTAGACGGTGGCGGTGATGAAGGTCGCTGCTCCAGTTGCATATCTTGCTGCATCTCCCAGCACACCCACGGCTTTTGCTCCCCCGGCTGGAGCGGTTGCCTCTCCTGGGCTCTCCGTTCGCGCAGCGGAATCTTTGCGGGCGTGTATTCACAGCATCTTTTGGCCGTCACGCAGTTGGTACTGTAATATCAAATCGACTGATCAGCAATGTCCTGAAGCTTTCCACTTAAGGCACCAACGGCCCGCGTAAGAACTTGAAAGTTCGCAGAGGTACAGAGCCCTGAACAGATTTTTCGCCTGCCCTGCACTGTCTCGTTCTACCTTGGATGTGGCCCCCGTAATTCCAAGCCACAGAGGGTTGCATTTCATGCAGGGCGCGGCGTCACGGTCAAACACGTGGTGGACATTGGTCCCCTGGCGTTGCCGACGGCCGCGCTAGCCTCGTTGCACTTCCAGCCGCTTTTCTGTAGTATCTTGCATCTCGTGTATTCGTCCGACATCAGGTCCGGTTCGTCGGACCGCTAACGAAGGCCGGGATATCAAAAGAAGCAAGTCGGTGCAGGCAAGATCCACAGGAGCAACACATAATGTGTACACGGGAAATCGACAGCAAGCTCATGGGACTGGGACAGAAGGTAGACGACTGAAACGAAAACCTTTTCACATACCAGAATGGCCTAGTTTCATCGCACCGGACATGTCGTTGTCTGCACACAACGCATCCCGCTCGACTTCGCGTATGGAACTGCCGCGTCTTGCCAGTTTCAGACTTGCCCTTGGTCTTGGCTGCAGCGGCAGCCTCCTGCGCCGGCTGTTCCTTCTGCATTTGGGGCATTCGATGATGGGTACCACGCGTATGTTGAATGAATACGGATCAATAGAAATAATGGACAAAAAGGAGGCGGGGGAGGGGCTGAAGAGTTGAACAGCTCAAAGGTCTTAGTGAGAATTTGGTTGAGATCGACCACGATCAATAATGCCAACAGGCAAGCTTGATCGAGCAAAAGGTTATCTGAACAGGCACATGCAAAGAACAAGACGAGTGAGTAGAGAAACGGTTGAAGAATACTCGGTGAGTTCTTTCCGGCGAAACGCTCGTCTCGCAGGATAAGGGGTCCTTTTCAAGCGTATTTAAACGTGCGTCAAGGGAGGGGGGGCTTTTTGTGTCTCCGTCAGGAATCAACCATCAACATCCCCGTCGCTCTTTCGCTGTACTGTAGCCGGCGTCTCGGCCCTCGACCATCGAGGGTAGCCCTACAAGGCCGGGACTCAGACCTTGGTTCTTGGGTTCGACGTCCGTTTACCCCGGTAGGGCTTTTCGTGGGGGAGAGGGTGGAGGGTGTGTGGAACAGGCAGCACGACGGCGGGGTGAGAGGCCAACGGAATGGGGTAGGGGGTGTGTATGCTGCTACGCCTTCTCTGCGTCGTCGCGAACAGGCAAGGGTCTGCACTCGAATCTCATCTCTCCATGAGGCAGGATCCGTGGATGAGGGAGGGCAAAAGGACGACGAGCAATTCCACACCATCGCAGCCATTATTGTACCGTCCTTTGCCGACCGCGCGTCTGCCTTCCCACTCAGCATTCGGCTACAACTCCTCACCAGGCACCTGGGGTTATCTGATGGCCCCATGCCTGGTACCTGTTCCGCGCTTTTGGAATCTTCGTCCAACGAGGCGGTGGGCCTTGCAATTGGAGCTATGCCGTTCGTGGACAGTTTACACGAGCGACCAGCCCTCACTACTCCTTGGGTGAGGGAAGGGTTCCATGGGACCTGATTCGCACTCTCAACTCTTCAGCTCAGCCGTTTTGGCACTGGCTAAACTAGATCGGGCAGCTAACCCGTCAGGACGGATTGGGCCATCCCCTGGGCCATAACTTGCAGTTGATTGAGCGCGGAGAGCATGGGCAACTATTTGCCCTCAAGGAACAACTCGAACCACGAGTCTAAAATAACGACTCGAGGTCCAAAGGCTCCACCGAGGCGGCCGCTCGCCTCTCCACAATTGTGCCTTGTCTCTTCCTCGAGCCATTTTCCCAACCCGCCCCATACCGGCCGGATGGCGCGCCGGGCCTTGACCGGGACGTATGCTTGCCACAACGTGGTTTCCGATCAGGTGAGCCGAGAGCGATTGTATTCAGTTATTCATCTCGACCTTTCTTTTTCTTCCTTTTCGTCTGACGCGGTAACAAATGTAGCGATCGTGCCAGGGGCCGCTCTCATGTCCATGTCGCATACAAAACTCGCCTGCCGCTCTGCCTTTTCTCACTCGGCACTTCCGTCACAAATGAGGCTCTGCGGCATTGCATTGCAGATGTAAGCCTAGAGGTCAGCTCCGCTCATCCAAGGTTAGACAGTATCCAAAGATCCTTAAAGCGCCAGCGAATATTCCTCATCGTCACCGTTCCTATCCGTTGTGGGCTACCAAATCGATTTTTGCCCCTCCGCCGACCTAATATCATTCCCTTCGTCAGACACCCCCTCCCCGTCCCAGCACGACCCAGGGCTCCAAGAATAGCGACATTGCCGTCAGTGGACCGGGTGTAATTGTAAGCAACCCAAGTCACGCTGCAAATGAGAGCTCAGGCCGTAGATCGACATCGTCACCTGAACCCACCGCTACTGTCCAGGCACCCCATATAGTTAGTTGCTCGCTTGCGCCTTTTAGGAGGCTCTCCGTCATGGATCTAGTGGCCGGGAGAAAATTCCGGTAGCTCCCATCGTGATGATTTAGTCGCATCACTCAGCAATCACAAAGTCATAAGCCAGCAAGCGGCAATGAGTGCACTATTCCCTTTTCCAGCTCTGGCTGAAATGCCCCTAGCACCCGCCCGATCGTCTGGTATGGTGTAACTGTTCCTCGCTACGCGAACATCCCAGTCTGGAGGGCGTTAGCGCCCACTTGCTTGCATGGATAGATGTGTCCGCTTTGCAACCCAAGAATAGATCCTCCATCGGAGTACCATGTTCAATGCGGCTTGCCTCATGTTGTGATCTGGAAAAATGCGCCGTCAGCCTTCATCTCAGCCCGGTACGGTGGCTAGTCCTGCAAGATGGCATGCGATTGTCTGTGACACCACGCAGTCATGTCGATAATCTCTCATGCATTTGCCAGGGCGGCCCTGCCATTCATCCCCATGATCTTACCGCCTCCGCCAACCCATTTGGATGATTAATACAAGGCCTCGCTCAGAGCCGCACAATGTGTTCGATGAAAGATGCATCTCCGAGATACCGCTCTCATCGACGCACCAAAAGGTCCTGCAGTGCTCACATCATATTCCCCCGACATCTGATTCCTCATCAATGGTCTACTGTTTAGTGCGGGCATGTCCAAAATCTTCGACTATTATATCGCTTTTACCCATGCACTAGTGCCCTCGGTTCTGTGACCCTTGTTCCAAGAGCAACATTTACACCGTCAGGTGCGCTGCATTGTATTTTGACAGCATTGTGACACTGCCAACTTTCTATTAGATCGTCTCACTTCGAGCGCTTAACATATGCAAGGGGTCGACCTGCTTGCATCGCTCATATCCGTGTCAAGGTTGCATTGTGAGGGCTATTGGTCCAGTCACAAGCCGTTGCAATGCAAGGCCAGGGTCATTGAGGGATCAAAAGCCATGGCCAAGAAGGTGTGCTGAAGGGACAATTGTGTGGCTTCGCTTTAGTGCTCACATTCAATGCAATGCAATCTTCACAACGTCAAGATGCATTGTCAGCAGCGGTCCATTTGTCAACACCGCACTTTTGGATGTAGTTGAAGACACAAATGCTTTGTCTGCTTTCATCTTTCAATGTAAGCCTATAATTCTTGAGTCGGCGTCACAAGCCTCGTCCAGCGGCAGCTAGACCAGCATGATGGCATATATAGCACGTGAACCTAGAGTCGTAAAGCCTGCCATCTCATTGTTACATTCCCGTGCACTCTTGGCCCACTGTCGCAATGCCATGGACCAGATATATCGCTAGCAAGCCAGTTCAATGACTAGTGTCGCTCTATTTCGACTGTGCGATGGATGACTGCGCGACGCCATGCAATGCAACAGGTGAGCACATTGCTTGGTGTGAAGTGAGGCAGGTCCGTTTGCATCTGGCTTGATCGGCAGTCAACTGCTTTCACGCCCGCTCGGGGCTTTTTTACGTCTTGTATGGATCCTTTGTACGCGATGTCCGACCCAACCACGTTGCCTCAATTGGCACACCCTTTAGCTCGCACGGGTTGCTTGATGAGAGACTGCCACCAGTGACTCGAGGTCCTCAAGCGCCTGCCGTAGACAATCGTGGAAAGATGATGAGCCTTCGCTATTTTAATTTCCCTTCATCATCCTGTTCTAGAAAGGCATTAGCTAAAAGCCCATTGGTGGAGTAGAAGGTGTCTACGCAAGAGGAAAATACGGCCGTTGAGGCATTCGCATATTATAGCCACATGTAGATTGCTGATCATGGAGACAGCGGTGTCTAGGTTCTGCATTTTGACGCTCATCATCAAGGACTCAACCCATCCCTCTAAAACCATGGCTGCTGCTCGACATTTGACGAGGCAAATCCTGTCTGATTGGCTGTTCTTCGAAGCATTCAGCAGCTCTAGGATCTAGAGGCTGCAGCCTTGCTCGATGCGGAGCGCGGATATCAAGTGGTGGTCGTTTTCTTAGCTTTGAAGAAGCCTCCTAGCGCACCCATGAGCCCTCCAAGCCCCTTTTCATGGCTCTCCTTGACAAGCCCACCATGTATCCAGCCCGGCAACTTGCCCCTAATCCTGTCGGTGCCATATCTCTTATCCACTAGGACAATCGCTGCATAGTCGCCTCGATGCCGTATGGCCCGCCCTATGCTCTGGTTGACAGCGCGCATGCATGCATTCTCGTAAAACTCCCTCGCCGCCAGCTTGCCTCGACGCAGAGCCTCATCTCTTGCTACGCCTTGGGTCGAGAGGCTCGTGGTCGTCGTGGTCTCTATGTACTCTATCTTCGCTTTCCAGTCCGCTGACGCAATGTTAGGATAGGGGAGGCCGATGACAATGACGCAGCGCCCTAGTCGATCTGAAAAGTTGATGCCCTCGGACATCTTGCCGCCGATGACACTAAGGAGAAGCGCCCCCTTGACTCCACGCCCACGCCCAGTCTCATTCTCTCCAAGCACAGCTTCACTGTATTGCTGGAGGATATCATCACTGTCACCTCCCTTCGATTCTCGGAAGAGAGCCTTGCGAGTCTCTAAGCGATTCCAGATTGATTGGTTCTTAGGTTCTGAGGGTTGCTGCCATGCGCGCACAACTTCGTCAAGGTATCCATAGCTAGGGAAGAAAGCAACCACTCCATCCGGAACAATCGAGCAGGTATTGAGAATGGCAAGACCCAACTGTGTGATCATCTCGGAATCACCCCGTCGCTGGAAGCTGAACTCAAACGGAGGTGCATCCAGCCGAGATGACGCCAGCGTCCACACACACAGGTTTTCTGGTGGTATAACGTGCCCGCAACTTAGCGTAGTAATCTTGGAGTCTGGCAACGACGGGAAGAGATGCTGCTTGTAGTCATCGAAAGGGGACATAGTACCTCCAGCCAAGATGACAGCTCTTGCAGTCGATGCCACGGACGAGAAGGCATGAGTTGGTGACAGCAAGAGATAAGTCAACTGTAAATCAGGCTGAGCATCGTTGAGCTTCTGGTAGAATATGCGGCCTTCGAAACTGAGGTTCGTCAAGGCAATGAGAAATGACACCAGCGTGTGGAGCACGGGGGATCCGATCTTGGGTGAGGGTTTGCTGACATCGTTGTCGCTTTCAATGTGTGAGGCGTAACCTTCGATTTTGTACGCGAGTTTGGAAGTTTGGATGTACTGCATCAACTCAAATAAATTGATTTGATCAATTCCTTTTCGTCGCGTTAAGTCATTCACGTCAACAATGCCACTCTCTTGCTACTTGTCGTTAGCTGTGTCGCTTGCTTCACTTGGGATGGTGAACCTACCCTGAACTGGATTGCGTCTTGCATCCAATCCAACAAGCCTTCCATAACCCGACCGATTCTGCCGACATTGACTCGGTTTTCGCCCTTGAGCTTCTTTCCGAATTTTTTTACGTAAACTCCAAGCATACCGCGGCCCTTCCGCAGTTCACTAAGTCGAAGCTCTGCAGCATGCACATTTGACACTGCATCCATGATATTGTGGGCTTCATCGATGACTACAACATTGCCTTCCAATTTTACGCCCAAGGCGTCCCGCGCACTTTTCTGGAGCAAGAGAGGGTAAGGCAGGGTTATGATCTCGGCCCCAGGCAGTGCCGTGCGGGATGCGTAATATGGGCATACTGCCAATGACTTGCCGAGAAGATGCAGGTCTTCAATATCTGGAATGGTGCCCAGCGCATTGTCCCGAAATTGGTGTGCCTGGGCCATCAACTCCTCCTTTGGTAGGTATGGGCACTTCTTGCTTGCTTTGGGTTGCTGAAGCTCTGCGCACCGGTCGTTGATGGCCTGGACGGACCCAAGCCGAGCAACAGAGGGATTGATACATAATCTTTGGCGCGACGACAGTGGCAGAAGCTTGACCGGCTCTGCAGTAGCCTGATGCTCTTGGGCAAGTGACTTTGGAAGAGACGGCGGAAATACGGGGCGACGAAGTTCGCCGATAAATTGTGACAGTTGCGAATGGGTTCTTGATGTATAGTAGATCTATTGAAGTCACTCCTCTACTCACTGCACGAGATGGCGCAGGCTTGCGCACCTTGATATCTTCGTTCAGAAGGTCCTCGTGTTCTTCTTGCTTTTTGGGGTCGCCGAGGCCAATGCTCGCGAGAACATCTTGCGTCTCCTTGCTGAGACCAGATATTGAGCTGGACTGGCCCGTCGAGTTACTTGGATCCCAGTCGTCGAGAAGCCACTCGGCATCCTCGTCTTCTACTGTCCGGTTTCCTGCTGATGGTTCTTCAAGGCGCCGTCGCTTGCGGCCACGGTCTTCATGGGCCTTTTCTCTGAGACGTGCTGCCTCAAGACGTTTCTCGCGGTCTTCCCATGTGCGAAGAAGCTCATCCCGCTTTCGGCGGAGGAGCTGGTCGATGAGCCACGAAGGCTCGTCCTTGAACTCATCACATGCAGTCTGTAATGATGCTTCGTAACGGGACGATTTGAAGTGCCTAAGCCAGGTGAGGGTTGCGCATATCAACGACAAAGACTTGCCCTAAACCCTGGAGTCAATCTCTTGGTCTTTGTCTCAAGTGGCTGAATGTTCCATGATCCAGAAGTTGCAGTCTTCTCCAGCTCAGCCCAAATTGTCACTTCACTTACTGTGCCAGTCGGACTCTCTAGGATGCCGATTTGTCCGTTCCCCGTCTGAAGCACATTGTAGACAGTTCTCATGAACTTCTCCTGCACATCATAGGGAGTAAATGGATGATTGAAACTCAGTTCCTTGAAATCATCTTCCACTGCCGTATCCGAGTCATGCATGGCTTCCGTTATCATGCAATGACCAGCACGCACCACAACGCGTAGCTCCAACTCGACTCTACACCAAAAGGATGCTGGACCGCACAGCTCCTCTTTTCATTGGTGGAGTCGTTCAAAGCTCTAGACTCACGTCATCAGCACGAGGTCACATGACCCCACCCTCAGCGTGCACGTGCCGGTACTTGTGATTTTTTTCCCCCACCACACACAGCCGAAGCCCGGATTAATCGCTTAGGGCTGGGCTGCCCTCTTTCGACTAACAATTTTCCGACTAGAGTCTGTCTAAGGGTATTGCGTGCAAAAACACCAGCGCCCAATTCTCGAGACCTTCGACGCAAACACCGGAAAAGCGACATCACCACCCACCGTCGCCATGCCTACCCGATTCTCGAAGACCCGCAAGCAGTACGTTCCCTGAGAAGAATGAGAAACAGCATTTGTTGCTGTTTCTACGGATGGCGAGAAACAACAGCGTCGGCGTCGATTTGAGCAGGGAGCGACATGGCTGCTTTCCTCTGTCGCAGCCGACGTTGGGGTTTTCGCACATCGCACTTTTGTGAAGGGGAATCTCCGTGAGCTAACGAATCTCTCTTCACAGCCGCGGCCACGTCTCGGCCGGTAACGGTCGTGTCGGTAAGCACCGCAAGCATCCCGGTGGTCGTGGTCTTGCCGGTGGTCAGCACCACCACCGCACCAACATGGACAAGGTTCGACACCTCCTACCCCGACGAGATGCGAAGGACGAACTCTGGGATACGGTAGAATGGAAGGGCTGACTCGATTGGATTTAGTACCATCCCGGTTACTTCGGAAAGGTTGGTATGCGATACTTCCACAAGCAGCCAAACCACTTCTGGAAGCCCATCATCAACCTCGACAAGGTACATATCTTCTCACCCCTGGATCTCTATGCTGGAACTGCGCGCTTGGCTGGCCTTTTTGTCTGAATTTGGGGACGATACTTGGATGTGTGCGGGAACGCATAGGGGCCGGCCTGGCACGTCGCTTTGCAGCAAATTGGTCGTAACTATTATTCGAACATGCACTAACATTCCCTTAGCTGTGGACCCTGGTCCCCGCCGAGACCCGCGATGCCTACGTTTCCGGCAGCAAGAAGGACACCGTCCCCGTCCTCGACCTCCTTCCCCTCGGCTACTCCAAGGTCCTCGGCAAGGGCCGCCTGCCTGAGATCCCCCTGGTTGTCCGCGCGAGGTGGGTGAGCCGTCTGGCTGAGAAGAAGATCAAGGAGGCTGGTGGTGTTGTTGAGCTGGTCGCGTAAAGGAATAAAAACTACGGTGACCTTGCGCATCGCTAGAGGAGTCAGGGCTTCGCGGATTTTATCTGTTTGGAACCGCGGATATTTGTTTTCTTTTCATGGATGAAAGAGAAAATAAAAAGGGTCCCGTCTGTCACCCCCCTTTGTACACCGTGAAATCAGGAAATCGGGGGTTGGGAAGGGGGGTTTTCCGAGGAGGCGCGAAATGGGCCTGGGTTGGTTCGGCTTCGAGCATTGCATCAGGGACTCTCGAATGGAGTTTTAACGAATAAAATCGATTTTGCCCATGACGCTACGATGAGATGAAGCTGCCTCCTCTGCTTGGATGGGGATGTGAATACGTATGCGTGTAGCTATGATGATTGATGGCAGACATTACATTGTATTGATCGTGTAAGCTCGACCCGTCTATGCTATGGGCCCGGCTTTGAAGCTGGTTCATAAGCTCCTCCAAACGCCCGAGAACAATCAAGTGTACTACTTGAACTCCTGTATATGTACATGTGCCTGGCCTTCGTCGAAAGACCAAGCGCCTTTCCCAACTCCAATTGAATGCGCCGTAAACGATGCTATGCTTGAAGGATGTCCATTGCGTCCTCGTCTCCAAGCTCTTGGCTGGGAGGTGGCTGGTCAATGTTAAGAAATTCATGCTCCAACGCCTGCTCAGCTGTGATTCTCCTGCTGGGGTCCAGCTCCATGCACCGCTCGAGGAACCGGACGGCCAGCTTCTCGTCCGGTGTAAACGGTTGATCCGTACGGCAAGTGCTCCATAGAATGATCTTCTCCATTGAGAATCCTTGCTGGCCTATTGTCGGGATGTTCGTCTCAAAGACGCACCCATGCAGCAGGCCCGCAGCCTTCATTCTTTTCGATCCGAAAATAGTTGCAATCTCGATCATGGCCTCCACATCATCCGCTGAGTTGAAGAAGGGGAATCGCTTGGACAAAATTGTGAGGAGAATGACACCGACGGACCAGACGTCGATGGATGTTGTCTGCTCAGTGCATTTAAACAGCACTTCGGGGGCGCGGAAACCTCTGGTACCAGCACGGTTCGCCCGGCGTGAGGGCCGGGTATCTGACTTTGGATAGCCCGGTTGTGCCGTAGTGGACGTCTGCGCCCAGACAGATGTGGACTGACGGTGCTTGCGCGCTTCGCGCGTCTCATGGCACAGACACGGCTTGCAGTCCGATCCTTCGCGCTCCGCCAGACCAAAGTCCACGAGCACGCCGTGCTGTGTGGCTGGATCGTAGAGGAAATTGGTGGGCTTGATATCGCGATGCAAGATCTTGTGCTCGTGCACGCTCTTCAAAGCAGTGAAAAGAGATCTGAAATAGATGGCCATATCGGGGATGGTCATGTCTCGGAAGTAAGCCCTGAAGTCACTATGGCGAAAGTATGGCAGAATGGCCACAACCTGGTCGGTCGCGCGGAATGCGGTGATCAGAGGGCAAACCGAGGGGCACTGCCGTAGGTCGTGGAGGAGTTCAAGTTCGTTGAGGATACGGGCTGGACTGGACGTGACGTAGATCTTCTTGACCGCGACGAATTTGCGGCGAGAGGGAGGTGCTGAAGAATGGCTTGATTGAGGCTTGAGGGGCGGCGGTGTCCATTTCGACGAGTCGTCCTCGAAGTCCCAGCTGTTATCGTAGCGGTCGTAGAGGATGTCCTCGGCCTTGTAGACGGTAGAGAAAGTGCCTGGAGCAGAGGTTAGTGAAAAAGACTTTCTGCAATTGTGTCGGACGCGACAAACCTTCGCCGATGCGCTTTATCAGACGGTACTTATTGCGGAAGCCAGGGAAATCTTCTTGCAGCTTGTCCATGTCGGCCTTGACACCGCCGTCGACAGCTTCGTCCTCGGAGCTCTCCTCTTCCTCTTCTGCTTCCTCTTCCTCCTCCAACTCTTCCTCGGCAGGGCCTTCTTCTGCTTCGGTGGTCGCCGGATCGACGTCCTCGACCATCATCTCCGTCTCCTCGGTGCGAGCATCCTCGTGTATGTCGAAGGGCTCCTCGACCCGGTGTCGCACGGCTGTCGTCATTGCGACTCGCCCTTCGGACAAGGTCCCGCTGGCAACAGACCTGGGCTGGTCGCTTGTGGCTTCGGAGAGGACACGAGAGCAGCGATGCGGGCTGGAGCCGGCTGGTATCTTGCTGCTGTAAGCGACAGACGAGCAATTGAGTTCTCGGGAAGATCAAGGCAGATTATTAATTGGCATCCAATAACACAGGAGGAAAACGGTCGGAGTGGCAGATTATTAGTGTTTACCACAGCATGTGGAGGGGCGTCTCATTTGGTTGGGTCGAGGTGTGGCTGCAGGGATCAAGCGCGAGACACGCGCTCCGGCTTTGGCGGGCTGATTGCGGGGAGGGGCACAGCGCAGCACAGCGCAGAGAAAAAAGGGACCGGCCAGTCAGTCGCGTTAACAAAACAAAAACATGCGTTGCTGAGGGACGGCCGCTGTCCACCAACAAACACCACAAACCACCACCACCACCACCATCACGGCTGTCCGCCATCCACCGTAGTGCGACCGACAGCGCAGCGGAACTCTTGAGCGACGGCATACGTGCGCCAATCTGGGATGAAACCGCAGTCCCGGCATTTTCTTCAGTAATTATTTCCAACAGGGCGGGCTTCAGCCGATAATCCCGTTCGCTCATACCCCTTCCACTGCCCCTCTCCGCCCATTGCGGCACACAACGTCACAATCATGGCGACAATAAACTTCGACATCAACGATGCGCTCAAGCACTACATGTCCGATCCCATGTCAATACCGACCCCTGAGGCGGACGCCGCTCTCTTCGATTGCGAAAATGACCCAGAGAGCCTCACCAACCCAGTCATCAACCCCGTGTTGAACCCCATTGTCGACGCCGTGGCCGACAATCCAGATGCCATTATGCGCGCGTCAAATATGGACTCGCTGCAGTTCCTTCTAAAGTACGTTTGCTCACAAGTCCATGTTCACAGGGTTCGACTAACGACTTATCAGGTATGCTTCGTTTCTTCCCACACATGCGCTCAGCAAGATATTCGATCTCGTCATGAGCGGCCTGAGCGCCGAGGCCGAAGCCGCCAATAACGACCTCGACTCAGCCGACGAGCAGGACGCCATGCCCCACCACAAGCAGCTATTTGAAATCTACGGTTTCCTGCTGCAGTGGACCATCGCTGCGGTAGAAGCCAAGGCTGCCGAAAAGTCATCCACAGCGCCAGCCGCCCGCAGCAGAGGAAAGCCCAAGAAGGGCACCGCGAAAGAGGATGTCTGGGACTCGGCAACGCAGCTCCAGAGCGCGCTTGACATCATGAGCAAGGTCCTGAAGCTCAAGCTCTCCAAGGCCTTCTTGACCACGAGTGAGAGAGACACATTCATCGGGCTGTTGACAAGGCCGGTATACATGGTGCTCGAAAGTGAGCAGCGGGTCAAGATCACTTCGATTCGCATGCATTGCTACAAGGTCTTATGCATGGCTGTCAAGCTTCACGGACATGGCTATGGTGAGTCCAGGCTCCAGTCGGTAACAAACCACTGATTTAGACTAACCAATTCGCAGCGGCACAAATCAACATCATCCAGAATCTCACCTACTTTGAGCATTTGGCCGAGCCCATGGCCGAGTTTCTGCACATCTTGGCAGAAACGTACGACTATCCTCAACTAGCAGACGAAGTGCTCCGCGAAATCAGCAACAAGGAGTTCAACTCCAACGACACGCGCGGTCCCAAATCAGTCTCTACCTTCATTGCCAAGCTCTCGGAGCTCGCCCCCCGTTTGGTTATCAAGCAGATGACTATGCTAGCTAAGCAACTGGATAGCGAGGTAATTCCACCTTCCTTGACATACATCAACCGAGCTAACCATTTGGCAGTCCTACACCCTTCGTTGCGCTCTGATCGAAGTCTGCGGAAACATGATTGCGTACTTAAGCAAGCAGGACGAGCGTAGCGAGAACCATAAATCGCAGCTGAACGCCTTCTTTGATGTCCTCGAAGAACGATTCCTCGACATCAACCCGTACTGCAGATGCCGAGCCCTTCAGGTATACTCGAAGCTCTGCGATCTGGAACAAAAGTTCCCCAAACGTAGGCAAAAGGCCGCCGAGCTTGCTTGCCGCAGTCTCGAGGACAAGAGCAGCAACGTTAGACGAAATGCCGTAAAGTTGCTCGGCACACTCATCAAGACGCACCCCTTCACCGTCATGCACGGCGCTCAGCTATCACGAAAGGAGTGGCAAGCCCGCCGCGACAAGGTGCAGGAAGAACTTGATGCTCTCAAGCCTCCTCCCGGCATTCCTGGTTTCGGCGAATCTCAGGCCAACACGACTGTGGACAATGAACTTCTCGACGAGGCTACCCAGATCGCTTCACCCCAGAAGTCCAAGCCAATGTCTGATGAGGAGAAGATTGCCGCAATCAAGCAGGCCCAGGAAGAAGCCGCAACCAGTGAAGCTATCGAGAAGCTCACATTGACAAGACGGTATTACAATGAAGCCCTCAAATTTATCGATGTTCTGCATGACGCAACAGGCATCATCTGCCAACTGCTTGGCTCGAGAAACAAGAGTGAGGTGATCGAGGCTATTGATTACTTTGAGGTCGGCGATGCCTACAACATTGAGCAGAACAAGGTTGGCATCCGCCGCATGTTGCGCTTGATCTGGACCAAGGGCAACAGCGACGAAGGCAAGGGCGTGCAAACTCACCTTATCGAGTGCTACAGAAGGCTCTTCTTTGAGGCACCCGAGTCATTCAGCCCGAACGACGCAGCTAACTACATTGCTCGTAACATGATCAGTCTGACTTTCGGTGCCACCCCGGCGGAGCTGACATCCTTGGAGCAGCTCCTGGCCACCATGATGAAGGGCGGCATCGTCCCAGAACTTGTTGTGGCGAAGCTATGGCAGGTATATGGTGTCCAGAAGCGCGAGATTTCTAGGACCCAGCGTCGTGGCGCCATTATCGTCTTAGGCATGCTCGCTACTGCCAACCCAGAAATAGTGGTGGGAGAGATGGAAACGATGCTCCGCACAGGCCTCGGGGCGCATGGTCGAAACGACCTTCAGCTGGCCAAATACACGTGCATTGCTCTCAGGAGAATTAACCCACAAGGCCGGCAAGCCAAGGACTCACAAGTCAAATTTGCCAGGCTGCCCAATGATCATGCTGTCTGCGGCAGGCTTGCTGCCATTACCGAGGTCCCTTCGGACAGCAAGGAGTGGTATGGCGTGGCGGAGCAGGCAATCAACGCCATCTATGCCATCTCCAAGCACCCGGATATCCTCTGCTCGGAAATCATCAGGCGCAAGACGAGGCATGTGTTTAGCAATCCGCAATCGCGCCCATCGTCGCGGCCCGTGTCGCGTGACGACGAGACCAAGGTCAACCCTGAGGCGGAACACCCCGTTACGTCGACAGAAAAGCCCAAGAAGCGTGACAATGCCATTGCACTCTCGCAGCTCCTTTTCATTGTTGGTCATGTCGCCATCAAGCAAATCGTCCACCTCGAGCTCTGCGAGCTGGACTTCAAGCGCAGAAAGCAGGAGAAGGAAAAGCAAGCGACCAAGGCGGACAAAGAGAAGGAGGATGGCGATGAGATGGATCTGATTGGAGGCACGTCCGAGGATGACTTTACTGAGATCATGGCTCACATCCGTGAGCGGGAGCTTCTCTACGGACCCAGCGCATTGCTGGCCAGGTTCGGACCTCTGGTTTCGGAAATTTGCGCCAACAATACAACGTATGCCGACAAGGGCTTGCAGGCTGCGGCAACTCTGTGTCTGGCAAAGCTCATGTGCGTGTCGGCGGAGTACTGCGAGACGAACCTGCCCCTTCTCATCACCATCATGGAGCGATCGCCTGACGCGACAGTCCGATCCAACGCCGTCATTGCGCTCGGTGACATGGCCGTGTGCTTCAACCACTTGATTGACGAGAACACCGACTTTTTGTACAGACGACTGGCTGATGACGACACGTCGGTCAAGAGAACATGCTTGATGACGCTTACCTTCCTCATCCTGGCTGGCCAGGTCAAGGTCAAGGGCCAGCTGGGCGAGATGGCCAAGTGCCTCGAGGATGAGGACAGGCGCATCGCCGACCTTGCACGCATGTTCTTCACGGAGCTAAGCACCAAGGACAACGCTGTGTACAACCACTTTGTGGACATGTTCAGTCTGCTAAGCGCGGGAGCCAAGATGGAGGAGGAGAGCTTCAGGCGCATTGTGCGATTCCTGCTTGGTTTCGTGGAAAAGGTGAGTTGTATTGACATGTTTTTATCGTCGCCTTTTTTTCAATCACGCATCTAACATTTTGTTACAGGACAAGCACGCGAAGCAGCTGGCAGAGAAGCTGGCGGCACGTCTGAGCCGATGCGAGACGGAGCGGCAATGGAACGACGTTGCATTTGCTCTGGGCCTGCTCCAGCACAAGAACGAGGACATCACCAAGCTGGTGTCTGAAGGCTTCAGGATGGTACAGGTGACTGCTTGATTGGAGTCGTGTAGTGAGCGGTGTATACCTTTAGATTGTACATGGCAAGGGTTTACAGGACATTTAGGATGTGCGGAGTTTTTGGATGGGGCATACAATGACGCCGTTAATGAGAGATGTGTAATGAAGACGCGCATTTGTGTTAAAAAATCCTTTGATAAATCACGCAAATAAGATTGTGTGGGTCCTTGTTTGCTTTGTGGTCCCCCGGCTGAAGGAGGAGCAACATGTGTTGCCATTCTCGTGGTGTTGCTATGTCGTGTTGGTCAGGTGTTGTCATTCGCTTGAGTCATCCATGATGTTTGCCTAGCATTGGCAACTGCAGCCTCATGCAGAATTTCCACATTCACGCTTGAAATTGCGCGCGATCAAATATTCACACAGCCATACGAGTCATAATCGATGTAATATCCAGTGAAATGCTACGTTACCAACCATCCTATCGTGAACGTTAATTCACAGCCCTTTGGAGGAGTCGCTATAGGGTAGGCCAGCACGTGCAGGGTAGGTCGGGGAGCTTGCGTAACTACTTGCATCTGACTGAATTAAGGTACCTACTGGGTCGTGAGATAACATTGTCTCAACATCCGACGAGGAAATCAATAGTCAATTATTTCTTCAAGGCAACCCATAGAACATGATGCCTGTGCTTGAGAAAATGGCTGGGTCCGACATAATAAAGAACAAGAACTGCTCATGCCATGGCTACGACTCGCGCTGATCCCGGTGTGAAGCAAGGGCGGCAGATGGACCAGTCGAGTCTGAAGGGTCGAAAAAAGTACAAAAAGGGCGGTCGGTTCCCCTCCTCGGAATAAGGTAAAGGGAGAGCTTTGGGTGGGCAGTGGCCTGACAAGGAACAGGGAACAACGGCAAACCGAAACCAAGCAAGCCACTGCACTCGAGGCACGAGCCAGCGCACCAGCCACACGCGACGCTTCTTTCTTTGCTGCTTCGTGGTCGACTTTCTGGAACCCCTGCAGATGACGCCGGCACTTTTTGCTTGTCACTGACCTGTTCTTCTTTGTTGTCTTTGTCTCAGCCGCAATTACACTCTAATCAGCCTCTTTGTTCTCTCATACTTTTTTTTTTTCTTCTTTTCTGTCTCTTTCCACTCTCTGCTTCCCATCTCCGCTTCTTTTCCAAGAGCAGCATTACAGTAATTTCGTCAACCCTTGCTGCATTCAGCTACATACCTTTACATACGCGCTTTTGGCTTTCGGTGCCACCACGTGATCGGCCAAGCCACAGGTGGAGTCGAACTAGGTCATTACCTAAGCCAAGCCTTACCCGTTCGGGGCAGCTACCCAGCATCAAGTGTGGCACGTCAGAGGTTCAGAGGGAGGCCGACGAGCTCCGCCCGAGTTTCTGTTTGGTCCGTTACAACACCTCTCTAACTACGACACGACACGACTCATACCATCACATCCTCCCCCCACGTCTGGAGTTTGTCCTTGAACAACAATTGCACCCAAGTGCTTTGCAGGGCGCAAAGCCAATCTCAAATTCAGATACCCGTGCGCTCTGCGCCCACCCCCTTCACATCTACACCCATACACTGTCCGCTGTCCACCGTGACAGAGGCCATGGGCTTGGCTGGAGCTGTTGCGCTGCGACGGTCTGAGAACGGGGGAGCTGTCTAGGTGCGTTGCATACAGTTTTTTCTTGGTCTTTGCTCCGCTGCTCTCTGCAAAACGCCACGACAGCTGCATTGAGTCACTGCGGGTGCTGCCAGGACGAACTGCCACGGCTAACCCTAGCCTCCAGTAGCTACTGCGCTTGCGCGACGCGACGCCGTGTGCCCACCACCAATACCTAATCTATTCGACACGACACGACACGAAACCGCTGTTCCAACACCTACAGCTTGTCACCATGTATGACAAGGTTGTTTCTTTTGGCTCCCGCCTACATTATCCCATCACAATCACGAAGCTTCTCAAGTCTCCCGGCGACTCTGTGAAGAAACAAGAGAATATTATCGAGTACAAGTTCACCTGGAAGCGCAACGTTGGCGAAGATGCCGTCGAGGAGACCACGTACACCGAGTACGACAGTCCAGCCGAGGGCGTCCTCAAGGAATGGCGCGTTCGCGAGGGCCAGGTCATCAGCGCTGACACCCCCTGCATGACCGTCGAGGAGGCCTGTGGCCATGAAGTCCAGATCCAGGGCCTCTGCAGCCTGTGCGGCGCCGACATGACCGAGGTCAACTGGGCTGCCGAGGAGAGGGATACCGATCGCGCCATGATCAACATGACGCACGATCAGACCGGCCTTATGGTCAGCGAAAGCGTTGCCGCCAAAGCCGAGCACGACACCCAGCGCCGCCTACTTCGCCAGCGCAAGCTGAGTCTCGTCGTCGATCTCGATCAGACCATTATCCACGCTTGCATCGAACCCACTGTCGGCGAGTGGCAGCGCGATCTATCAAATCCCAACCACGAGGCCGTCAAGGACGTCAAGAGCTTCCAACTCCACGACGACGGCCCGCGGGGTTTGGCGAATGGATGCACATACTATATCAAGCTGCGGCCTGGCTTGCGTGACTTCCTCGAGGAGGTCTCCAGGATGTACGAGCTGCATGTTTATACCATGGGTACACGTGCTTACGCTCTTAATATTGCCAAGATTGTCGACCCCGACCAGAAACTATTTGGTAACCGCGTCATCAGCCGAGACGAGAATGGAAGCATCCTCGCAAAGAGTTTGCAGCGTTTGTTCCCGGTGAGCACCGATATGGTGGTCATCATCGACGATCGAGCCGATGTCTGGCCCATGAATCGACCCAACCTTATTAAGGTTGTTCCGTACGACTTTTTCAAAGGCATCGGCGACATCAACTCGAGCTTTCTGCCAAAGCGGCAGGATATCCTACCTGCACCACCCAAGACTGCCAATGGTGCAACCCCTGCTATCGCTCCGGCCACGAATGCGGTTGACGCCACCAAGGTTTCACCACTGGACGAGCTGGCCCGCATGGGTACTGATGACCCGGCAAGCCTGAAGAAGCAGGCTGAAGAACAAGAGAAGACGTTGGAGAAGCAATTGACCGACCGACCGCTGCTACACATGCAGGAAGAACTCGACAAAGAGGAGGGGTCTCCAGAGGCACAGACGGGCGATACGCCGACTCAGCAGCACCGGCACAACCTCCTGGTTGATGACGACGAGGAGCTGATTGCTCTACAGGATCACCTTACGGATTTACACACTTCTTTCTACGAAACTTACGATAAGAGACGGGAAGAGAGGAAACGGTCAGAACCTACGCACCCTCCTGGCAACAAGGTGCGCCGCAAATCAGTAGATGATGGCGTGGACCTGTCTATGGTACCAGATGTTGGCGACATCCTCGATGAGCTCAAGTCCAACGTTTTGTCCGGCCTTGTCATCGTTCTTTCGGGACTCGTGCCACTTGGGGTAAAGGTGGAGGAGTCAGAAATTGGTATGCAGGCACAAAGCTTTGGAGCTCAGGTACTCGACAGTATTTCCAAACGAGTGACGCACCTGGTCGTGTCTACGGCCCGACCACGCACGAAGAAGGTGCAGCAAGCTGCCAAAATATCGAGCATTAAGATTGTAAACCAAAACTGGCTTGTTGATTGTCTAAGCCAGTGGCGGCGATTGGACGAAAGACCATATTACCTTGATATTGCAGATGCGGATCGTGCAAGGTCCGAAGACAATACTGAGATGGCGGATGAGGAAATGGATGAAGAAGAAGAGGAGGAAGAAGAACAAGAGACAGGTGATCTGAAAGACTTTGACTGGGATACGGCCGACAAAGACTTGCAAGAAATCCTAGGTCTTGACGACGATGACACGGACGGCAACGAGACGGATGGGGGTTCGGCCATGACAGACACAGAAGGCGAAGAAACTGATGGCGGGTCTAGCACGCACGGGATCAAGCGAAAATCTCGTGCGGACGAGGACGAGTCAGATGGGGACGGTACCAATAGTAACCTCGGCGAGAGCGCGTTGGCCAAGAAGCAACGCGTAGCACGCAGTCGCGGTGCCTCCTCGCTCCGATCAGTACGCACACCCAACGGCGACGACGTTGAGGGTGATAGGGGCAGCCTTTTGACGCCAGGCCCGACAGGAGACGAGGCGACGGAAGAGGGTGCCCTCAATGACGGCGTGCAGGCGGACAACTGGGATGGCGGAGAAGACTTCGACGACGATGTCCTTGAGCGAGAGCTGCTTGCAGAGCTTGAGGCTGCCGGTGATTAAAGACGGCTGCCTCTGCTTGGCTCCTCTTTTGACTCACTGTTTCCTGGATTACTTTTTCTCTTTTTCCTGTACATGGCACGGGTGGAGTTTTTATTGTTTGCTGCCAGATCTTGCTCCTACCATCACAGCTGCTCTGGACGGCATGATTGATCGCTGGGGGGGGGGGGGGGTTTTGGTTTGCGATTTGCTTGCGTGTTGTTTTTTTTGTTTTAGGAGGGAACCATATACCCGTCTTGCAAGCTCTATATATTGGACGTTCCTGGCATATGGCGAGCGGAAGGACCGTGGCATTTGAAGGGGGGAGCTTGTCGGCGGATTTGTGGACCGGACTGGCTTGGACTGAACTGAACTGAACTGGAACGGAGTACACAGAGCGTGCACATGTGTGGTTTGGGAGATGTGGTTCGTCTAGGGTGATAGATGAATGTGAAGAGTTTAAAGCAGCTTGGTGATGTGTGGTGAGTGTGTAAGTGGATGTGAATGTGAATGTGAATGTGAATGGTGCACTGCCAGATCAGAAACACCAATCAGTGTAGCTTTTGGCACATTCTGGTAAAGGAGTCACGTGGAGGGCTGTGCTATGCAGTCTTCCAGGCTCAGGTACTGCTGACGGGAAACTGTGTGAATAGTAGTCTATAGTTGAAATCAATTCCTCGCAAAGAAAGTAACACTGCACTGCCTCGCTGTGTAAGCGTCATGCTCGAATCAACGGCTGTGAGATAAGTAAATGTAAACCCGGCCCATACGACATACGACCCATGGCTGAGCCAGTGGGCATTACGCTCGGCGCCCTGGGCATCGCCGGGCTTCTGAGCGTCTCCCTCGACTGCTTCAATTTCGTCCAGGATGGCATGTCCCTAGGCAAAGACTTTGCTCACATCGACGGCCAGCTGAGCACGCTCAAGATCCGCCTCTACGCCTGGGGCAAGGCCTGCGGGTTCCTGGACCGCGATGGGTATGGGTACGACAAGCGCCTGGACGGCCCGGAGTGGAGGGCGCACATACGGACGCAGCTCAGCGGCATCTCCCTGACGTTCCTGGACGCGCAGAAGATCGCGAGCAAGTACGACATTGGCGACGGTCATCGGGAGCGGGCGGTCGTGCCGCTTATCGTCAACCGGCAGTTTGTCGACCAGGGCATGCGGGACTATCTTGCCCGCGTAGCGCAGACCAAGAAGAAGGCGGGCTTCGCGGGACAGTTCCAGTGGGCATTGCTCTACAAGCGACGAATGACGGAGCTCGTGCAGCGCCTGAAGGAGTGCGTTGAGGCGCTGGAGCTGGTTGTACAGTACCCGGATCTCTTTGAGAGGCGGGACCAGGTGGTCAGGCAGGAAGTAGGGATGCTGAGTGATCTGCAGAGCCTCAGGAACATGGTGGCTGCCAGCGCAGGGCCTGCCATCGTTTCGGACGCAGCCAGTCAACGAATTGTTCAGTTGCAGGGCAGGGCAGCTTTGACGAACGATGTGGCTTCCTCGTCCGGGTGTGGATCGTCTGCAAACACTTTTGTGACTGCGTTCACAGGCTCCGCCTCGGCGGTTGAAGAGGGTGCCGGCGAGATCAAGAAGATGCACCCAACTGTTATGCAGGATCCATATTGCCTCAGATGGAGCACGCTGGATCCAGCGACCAAACAGGTGCTGGAGCAGATCTTGATTGACACAGCGCTCCAGCCCAAGCGGATGAAATCCAAGCACGGCAAGGAGCTGCCGCAAGGTCCATTCGCCGCTATACGATACCTGGCAAACCACAGGCTCTCCCTTCCCACGATTTCTTTCCCTCGCGGCATGCTTCCCTCGCGCAGCCTGCGGCTGTGGTATCAAATCCACGGGGAGGAGGACCCTGTGCACATACTCGATCAATTTGAAAAGCATGTAACCTCGGAAAGCTCAGCAGAGCTGCTGTATGGAGCTATAACCGACCTGGAGTTCCCTACGGAGAGCCAGCAATGGACGGCGATACAGCCGCTGTTTCTTTCATTGATACAGGCTGAGCAGTGGCCGCACGACGGACTAAGTATTTTGCAGTGTCAAGTCGCCGAGCTACAAGCGTCATCCCACTTGGAAGGGTCGATGCTGATGCGGCGACTGGCCGAGGGGGGTTATCAAGGGCCTTGGGGCCACTTTGAGGTAGACGAGGACCAAGTTTCCTTCCACACGCAGGGTCAAGGAAACAGCCGAGCGTTATTCATGGGCTGGCTGCAAGCATTTGCCACAGGCACGGTAGAGCAAAGGATGCTGGTGCAGCCCCGCGAACGCAGCGTGTCGGAGCAAGAGCAATTGTACCTGAAGGATGTGAGCATGCCTGAGCTGGACAGGCTCCTGACCTGTCTTATGGAGATATACGCATGCATGGCGCTGACTGCGAGGCTGGAGGAGTGGCTTCGAGGCTGCAAAAACCGGTGCCGCCGCCGTTTCGCCAAGTCGGGTGAGGAGCAAACGGCAGAGCAGCAGGTAAGAGTGATGGCCGATCTAAGCCGAGTCCAGCTCTCAGAAGCTCCGATACCGAAGCTAGACGCCAGCGCCTGGGGGAGGCAGTTGAAGCCGCTGTTAAAGTCGGATCTGCTGTGGCTCTCGGAGAACCCGGAGTGGCTCACCGGTTACCAGGCCTACTTCGGCAAGACGACGGGATTGACGCGGATCGCCAGCGAGCTGCGTCACTTGCGAGATGAGCTCCCCGGGTTCTTCACGCTTCGGCCATTGAACATCGCGCTGGATGGCTCATGCAGCGTGCGAGTTTCCTTCGAGGGCCCTCCGCAGAGCGCGTACCAGTCGGGCTTGTTCCACCTCAAGTGCGACTTTGCGCTGACGTACCCCTTCGTCGCGCCCAAGGTGCGCTGCCTCACGCGCGTGTACCACCCGAACATCGGCTCCGACGGGGAGGTCTGCATGGACCTCCTGCAAGCGCGCTGCTGGTCGCCGTCGGCGACGACCGAGGCCATCGTCGTGGCGCTCACGTCCCTGCTCTCGGACCCCGACGTGGCCGACCCGTTGGTGCCCGAGATTGCGGCCACGTTTGTGCAGAACCGGCCGTTGTATGAGTGGAACACGAGGCTCTACACGCAAAAGTACGCCGGGACCGATCAGGACTACCCAGAGTGCGGTGTTGTTCCCTTTGCCCGCCTGGGTGATGCGTGAGGGGTGGATGCGAAGAAGCCGAAACCAGATGAACGTGAGCTGGCCAGGCAAGGTTTCCGTGGTTTGGCGACTGGGAGATGAAGGTTCTCAAGTTCCGAGCTGTTCAAACTATTGCCGGCAGCGCAAACTGAAACATACGACAGGGAAGGCTCTGTGATGAATGACTATGGCTATGAGTTGATGTCAACGATTTGAGCAGCATTGTCATTTGCGTATAACCACTACTCGTAGTGGATTGAGCGAGCAATAATCTTCCTTTTTGCGTCACGAAGCACGATCAATCTTATCTCAGAACTTGGGGGTTTGAGTAACATTTTGTATCGGCCAGATTGTAGTCCAGCAAGCAGCTTTCCGTCGAATACGTGCATGGCGACAAGCCGCGAGAAACAGCAGCGCCTGAGCCAGATTGAGGAGACCTGGCTGGCAAGTGGCGTTTCATTGACGAGATAACTTGGCACTTCTATGGATGCCGCATAGTTGAGTCTGTACTCACCGCAGTGGTGTTGAATGATTTTGGTCATGTCAAGGATGGTGGCAAGTCAGACTTGGCTAGCACCCCGACCGTGATTTGCGATGTAGGATGCTTTTTGAGTCCAGTTTTTCGCTGATCTCAGGGGCGAATACATATATTTGGTCGAGCAAACGGGCTATTGGTGGTATTGTCTCAAAGTAGGACGAAGCGGCTGAACATGGGACAGTAGCTAGTAACGTAGAAGAAACTCATTCGCAGCGCTAATTTCGACTTCAACTCAACAAACCAGCCATTCATCGTAAGAAATAGTCATTACAGGACAGTTGTCCAATATCGATCGCCTTTTCGGGCAGATACCGCTACGACTCCGTCCCGCGATGGCTCCGTTCAGCGGCTTCGACCCGGCCGACATACCGGACTTGACCGACAAGGTCATTCTCGTCACCGGAGGTAAGAACACAACCGGCACGAGCCGTCTCAAAAATATTATTTCATATCGTGACTCATGATGAATCTCAATACGTGTCCCTGCATATCCTTCCTGTCGCTAACATTTGGGCCACAGGCACCGGCGGCATCGGCAGGACCACCGTCCTCGAGCTCGCCCGCCATAACCCGGGCCACGTCTACTTCACCGGCCGCAACGCCGCCGCCGCCGAGTCGCTCATCGGCGCGTGCGCGGCCGAGGCGTCGCTGCCGGCCTCCCGCCTCACCTTCGTGCCGTGCGACCACGCGTCGCTCGAGAGCGTCGGCGCGGCCGCGGCGCGGTTCGCCCACGACCGGCTCGACGTCTTCGTCGCAAACGCCGGCGTCCACACGTCCGACGCGGCCACGACGGCCGACGGCCTCGAGGTCCACTTCGGCGTCAACCACGTCGGCAACGCGGCGCTGCTGCTGCGCCTCCTGCCCGTGATGCTGCGCACCGCCGCGGCCACGGGCGACGCGCGCTTCGTCTCGGTCGCCTCCTTCGCCTACGTCGTCGCGCCCTGGGGCGGCATCCAGTTCGACTCGCTGCGCACCCCCCAGGCCGGCATGCTGCACGGCACCTGGGGCCGCTACGGCCAGAGCAAGCTGGCCAACATCCTGTTCGCCCGCGCCCTCGCCCGCCGCTGCCCCCAGCTCACCAGCGTCGCCCTGCACCCGGGCATCATCCGCACCAGCATGGTCGACAACATGGGCGCCCTGAGCCGCTTCTGGCTATGGGCCGGCAACAACGGCTTCATCACCGAGGAGCAGGGCTCCTACAACACACTATGGGCGGCGACGGCGCCCGACGTCAAGCAGAAGATGGAGGACAGCCGGGCGGCGTACGTGTGGCCCGTTGGGAAGATGGCCAATGGCACGCCGCGGGCCCGGGACGACGAGCTTGCGGACAAGCTGTGGGCGTGGACGGAGGAGGTGGTGGGCATTACGGCGGAGACTGCCACAGCCGCGGAGAGTCATTGAGGGAACAGACACACGACATGGACAAATCACTGATGGCGGAAAAGTTTACGGCGCAGCTGGATCGGCTGACATTTGATTCCCCGAGGGAACATCTGACCAAAGGAAATTGCTTGATAGAACATATGTACAGAGGTCTAAACCCGCTCTCACCCTTTCCATTTCCTTTAACTAGCTTTACTTTGAGGCCGCAGGGGCAACGGCAAACGTCGGCCTCACGAAGCTGTGGCAGTCTTTGTTAGCAATGGTGAACAAACACAAATAGGATAGAAAAGCTTCAACGAGTCCGGGCTCAACGGCAGACGGATTCCAAAAAAAAACATACCGGTCGTTGTGGTACACCTTGGCGTTGTCGCCCAGGACCTCCTTCTCGCGCTTCTGGTCGGCCCAGTAGCGGCGCACCTGGTCGCGGTCCTCCTCGGCCTGGAGGAGGGGGATGAGGTGGATGCGAGCCCACATTTTCTCACGGGCGAGCTCACTGCGAGGGGGGGGGGGGTGGTTAGCTGTTGTTCGGTGACTGGAGCGATATTGTCCGGAGGAAGGCAGATTCTCATGCTCGGGCGAGTTTCCAAATTGGGATAGTAGGGAAACTGAATCCGGCATGGAAAAAGAGGAGTTATGGGTGTCAGGGTGAATCGCAGCGACGGGGGAAGACGTACTGGGCCGCGCGGATACCGGGGATCAGTCTGTACCAGCCGTAGCCCATG
>PXOD01000640.1:0-10652 GCA_003012165.1 Paramyrothecium roridum
GTGGGTAGGGGGTCGCCCCCCCCCCCCGGTCGTGGATGGCGTTGGGACGGCAAACATCAAACCACTCCAATGATAAGGACACGATCGGTCCTTTTCGCGACTAGCAAACACGGTACCTAGGACGGGAAGGTGGCGACACACGGCGGCCCCAGAACAAAGAGTCGTCGCGCGGGAGAAGCGACATGGTGCCCTGCCCTGCCCTGCATTGGCCTCGCGCGGTTGCACCACCACGGGCCGTGGCTTTTTCGAGGGAAAGATTTACATTGCCTTTAACGTAGTTGGGAAGCTCTCTGGTGCCGTAGTGCAGCCACGAGCGCTTTGCCTCGGCCGGTGTCAGCAAGTACAACTAGTTACGGGGTGTTCTGGCAATTCCGTGGGCATCGTCCGTCCGTCGAGACGGGGATTCCGCCCATCCTACTCGAACAGAAAGGAGAGAGAGAGATGATAGACAAACTACAGGACACTTTGTAGCGCGAGGGCGAACCAACCACGGCGAGGAGGAGCATCTCCACCGCAGCGTTTAAGCATAGCCAGATTATCCTTTTTACCTAATCTTGGTGCTAAAAAGCACATGCTTTCGGTGGTCCCCCTTGTCCCCATAGCGATTCCAGCCCCTGGAGGTGAGACACAACGGCCGCTTGCGGGGGGGGCGCGAGCTTTCTGCTTTTGTTGCCGCGGTCGTGCAGGCGGTTTGGTTCATCCCTTCAGAACCGTAGAAGAATGGTATTGTTTCTGGCATGCCAAGAGAGAAAGCAGCAGTTCGAAACTCATACGGTTGTGGCGGCGGTTGCGGCTTTCGCTTGCCGGGATCTTTTGCCCAGCAGCCAAGAAACGCGGCGCTTTTCCCGCAAGCGTCCTTGGCACGCGACCGATTTGGTAGTTTTTTTATTATTATTATTATTCCTGCTTGCCTGGCCTCCCCCTGCTTGCCCTGCTTGCCCAGGCGCGAGTTGTTCGTACCCGTAGGCTTGAATGGCCCTCCTCGGCCGGATCCGAACAAGCCAAGGAGCGAAGAGAGAGAGGAACCGCCGCCCGTCCAGCGCCCCGAAACTCTACCGGTTCGTGTTTGCTTAGTGCGGCACTAGACGACCGGTTCTTTTCTGCTTCGGTGGTAGACTAGGAGTAGAATGCAACAAGAATTCAGTGGACAACTGACTTAGTCGGCCGCTACTGTAACAGGCGCATTTGCGGCACGGCTTTTGGCCGCAGCTCGAGCTGCACGAGAGGGATGGGACAGCCAGGCTCGGCTACTCCCTCTTGATTTTTTTAGCGACTTGTTCGGGGAAGACCTCGGATGTCTCAGCCGGTTCCCATGCCCGACCCGTCAAGGCTTTCCCCCCTTGTCATGATCTTTTGTGGTACATCTCGCTCTCTGCTCTCGCAAGCTGCTACACCGTAATCTACTGAAGGACCCGGCCAGCTGGATGACTACCCACCATGGGCATCCACTCTGGGAGATAAGAGCTGCTGTGTTAGTTGATCTAGATGTCCAAGTTCGATGATGCTTTGACTGGCATGACGGTCGTTGCTCCCCTTGTACTCGTCTGCTACCGCGACTTTCACGTTGTACGTGCTATATCGTCAACTGCCGGGGGCCAAGTCATGCCGACGCGCGCCACACAAGCTTAGCGGACAAGCCATCCACGGAGCGGCTTCCTTGGACAGTTCCTCAATGCTTCCAGCACCGCATAGCCGGGGCCGAGCCGAGAGTATGCGCCAACCGCCCATCACATCACGGGGTTGCTTACAGCTGAAAGGGGACCTACAGATGTCTTCATCAGGTCACGTCACGTCAGAGCGCGCGCAGGGCGAGCTGTCACCGTCGCTATCGTCCTTCCCACCGCGGCAACCGGCGCATGCAGCCAATCGCTCCGCGGCCGCCCCTACTGAGTAGTGGAAGGGCTCGAAATTTGCCCAACTGAGCGCCCACCCAATAGCCTCGACCCGGCCAGCGATAACAGCTTCAGGGTCAGCAGTGGTCCCGGCCCTCGCTGTGTGGTGGAGCGCTCGCTGCATGTGCATGATGCCCCAGGGAGATGTGTGTGTGTGTGTGTGTGTGTGTTTGCGGAGGAGGCAATGTAACGTGCCGGGCCAGCCCTGGTCCTTGGGAGCTTGGGCCATTGTAGTTATCATATCGTACCGCGTTGTCGTGAGCAGCAGCAGGGAAGCTATTCCTGCTGCTGGCAGGGACTGGTAGCTAGTCGAATGTTGGTCCCGAGCCATGTGGAAGCTGTCCATTCCGCCACCCATACTGATGTAAACTCCCTTGAACCTCGGGCCCTGATACCGGCTCGTAACACGGTTCAAGAGAGTTTCGGCTTTGCGGATAGAGACGGCCATATTTTCGAGGTTTGCAATTTACCATGAGCTTAGGACGGTGCCCGCCGACGATCAAAACCGAAGCTCCTCGTGAAACGTCTTCCCCAGATTTCGTCCCAAAAGAGGCTTTACGCCAGCCTCTTGGCTCGCACATCCCAAACCTCCATAACGTCAGGGACCAGTAGCGAGCTACCCACCAGAAACCTCCGCAGCTCGATTATTCGTACCTAATGAGAATCCTAAATGGACTCCTTGACAGTCATTGCATTACCAAACCGGTGGTCATTCGTTTATTAGTGATCAGTCATCACCCTGCAAACCCTCGAGCACGTCGTCGACTTTACTCCATTCAGCAAGGGCCCGTCCAATAGACGGGGTCGCAAAGGCATCCCTATGGGGAGGAACTTTTTGTCCTTTGCGGGGGTGGCCAAGATGTCCATGCCAGCCTTCGTCGAGCCCAGCGTATCAGCTTCCGTTTCACTCATTCGCTTCTTGTTCGGTGCAAGTTCCTTTGGGATATCTGTTGGTTCGGCTCATATCCATGAGCTCACATCAGAACCTTAGATGCAGGACCGCGCTATCTAATTCCTCGAATTCCTGCTTGCGATAAGCCCAGCAGCGAATAGCGTTTCTGGCAGAAACCCCCTCGTACAAAAAGTTCCTTGTAGAATCTCCAGCGTGCTGACCTGAATCCTGTCTGCGATGTAACCACACCACAAGCCTAGTCATGACACTTGGTTGCGACCGAATGCATCGCTACCTGGCCACAGCGCGCGGTTGGGAGATATTTGGTCGTTTGGATGGCGATAGCAATGTACCTCGTAACCCATCATCTCGATCGTGAGAGAACACCAATGAATTGAACAGCAGTCCCACGACACCTTTCCCGGCCGCCCTACTTGATGATATTGTGTCATCGTGCTTCTTGGCATGTGCACAGAAGTCTGACAGCCATGCACCATGCTATCACAAGCTGAGCACCGAAGCTTCGCCGTACCGTGGCTGTCGCAGGAAGCCGACGACCGAGACAGCACACAATAGTGTGGCCTCGCGCAGTAGCTCGGACACGACCTAGGCTAATGCAAGGAAGCGTTATCGAAGGTGCAGTGCAGTCCAAAGACCCTTCGGGCTATTTTCCACAGCATCGAGGCTTACTCTCTTTGTCCCGCTGAAACTAAATAAATTAGTGAGCGACTGGAAACGAGCTACGAGCCCGGAGCCTACCGTCCTTGGTGCAAAGTGTAGTTTTTCCCTCAGTAACTCTAGATCTAGCAGCAAGGGGGCCAGCGCTAATGAGGGCATCCCTCGCCACAGGACAGCCTGTCATGTCATATCGCGAGCCCCGCCACGACCAACAAGTGCGTGAGTCGTGAGGCGAGATACTGGACGCCAGCTGAGACGAGACGATCCTAGCGCCTAGCAAGGGCTCCCCGTTCCTTTACCTATCCGCCACAACATCCTCTACTGACTTCATCTCGACACACAGGGGCAATTCGGTGCCACTCACGGCGAACGCGACCGCAAAATTGACGTGCTTACCATCTCGCGTAGAAGAAAAGATCGGGAACGGAAGATGACGGACAACCCTTGGAGGCGCTGATCATTCGATCGCGGCCACTCGTCGACCAGGAGTCGTAGCAATGCTGAAACGGTGCCCACCTACAGAAGGCAAAAGAGATTGCATGCGGGAACAATGTCCGAATGTGCTCGCCAAGGCGGGCGTCTGGGCTGGGAATAACACGCGATTAGAGCCCGTCAGTGACAGGAAGATGCGCGCTCTCTGCCAAGGCGGCAGCAATAGGAAAAAATGCTGCCATGACAGCCCCCCAACGACAGCCGATTTCCTTCTTGGCTGTCTTGGCCACGGGCCCGGCCAGCCTTGCATGCTGGGCGATCGCCAAGTAGTCTTGGACGCCGAGGCCGCGGGTTGCAGGGGCACCACTGCGGCCAAGCCGGGCAATTCCCTGGGCGAAACGGTTCGTTCTGCCAAAGACAATCACTCAATTGCCCAGGGTGGCCCAATGAATCGTCAAAAACCCACGACAGGGGTCCCCCACTGACCGGGGTTGCAGAGGGGAGGTGTAATTAGAAGTCGGCCCCCCGTTCGAGATTGCAAGGCATGGCGATGTAGACGACGTAGGGTCCAGATTCCCACAAGCGCTCCACAGACACGAGGCAAAAGTCATTACGCTTCTTTTTTAAATTCCCTATTCCGGGTCCATACGCCGTGGGCTTTATTTGCTATTACGTTTTGCCTGGGGCCCTCTTTAGTAGCACTCTTATGACCACGGGCAATTAGGCATAAAATAAGGGTAGAGGCCAAAAAATAAAATGATTCCAATGGGACTGGGCCCCAATGTGGGACATAATGTGGACTCTTGCGCGCGCACGCGAGCAGTGGGCTGACCAACAGCAATTGGCGATAAGAATGGTCAAGAGTAAGGTTATGTGCTAATTGTCGGTAGAGAGCTCGGAAACAGTCCTGAGAATCGCCCGTCTCTCAGTGGGGTCTGTATCTCGTGTCCGGGCATATGGTGCAAGACGTGATCCAGTATGGCATCAGCGCGCGCCTGTAAGAAAGGTGCGTTTGTTTGGTTGCATTCGGTCGACCCGGCTCTTACAGAGTCCCCGTGGGCCGTGCCGTGATGAATCGGGCCTTGGAGCCGACCAGCATGGACAGGAAGTAGGTTGGCGTCTGTTCTTCGGTTGGTAGCTCAACCTCAATGTCAAAAGCCTGGAAAAGAGCAGAGATGGTCTTGAAGACAATCAGCTCGGCCAGATGGCGCCCGGGACACGTCCTCGCGCCGCCGCCCCAAGCCAGGCTGAAGCGCTCCATCCTTCGCGCCGCCTCCGGGTCGCCCAGCCACCTCGTCGGGTCGTACGCGTCCGGCCGCGGCCCGCAGACGAGCTCGTTGCGGTGCAGCGCCACGGGGTTGCAGCCGACGGTGGTGCCGGGCGGGACGGCGTGGCCGTGCAGACGGAGCGGCGGCGATCCCGTGGCGTCCGCGCCCGGCACCCTGCGCGCCAAGGACATGGCGATGACGGGATGCAGCCTCTTGGCCTCCTTGATGGCCGCCTGGGTGTACGCTAGCGAGGCGCTGCGGGCGTAGGACCTCGCATCGTCTTCTGCGGCTTGGCGAACCTCGGCGATGACTTGGCGACGCACGGCCGCGTGCGACGCGATCATGCCAACGACGGACGTCAGCGTTGACGCCATGGTCTCGTGGCCCGCACCGAAGTTGGTGACAGCCATTTTCCGGAGGTATGACTCTGTGAACTGCGGCTTCTCCTGGTGAAGCTGGATGAGGTCAGCCAGGAGATCCCGCCGCTCGTCCTTTGGTGGCTTCGGCTTGAGGGCGTTTGTGACACGCTTCGAGACCTTCCTATTCACATCCTGCGAGTTGCCGTTAGCTTCCAGGCCAGACCTATGCGCAACCAGATGATGGCAGCAAGGATCATGTAGCGTTACCGGAAAGAATGGACGGAAGTTCTGCGGAGTCTTGAAGCGCAGGCCCCAGAGGATGCTGAACGCCCGCCCAAACGACCTGCTCAGGAACTCGAGCTTGACCGCCAGCGGGAACAGTCCCATGACGCTCTTCCTCCGCCAGCCCTGGTAGCTGTGCGTGCTGGACTTCCAGTCCGTCCCCTTCTTCAGCAGGCCGGGCGACCACGACAGCACCACGGCGCCGAGGCACTCGACGGCGATGATGTGCATCCACTCTTTCAGATCGACCTGCGCTCCGTCCAGAGACTTCAGGCGAGCGATGGCTTGCTTCAGGACCTCATCGATGGCCGCTTCGTGCTTGACCAGGCTGGACGTCTGGTAGACGGGGCCGATCAGTCGCCTCTGGAGGCGGTACCGGTTCACGTCGAACTCGGAGAGCAGGTCGAGGGCGTCTGGGAAATGAAGACGCAGATGTCCGTCTACAGCAGGTTTGCTCAGGACCGTCGCCACTGCTCTGAATCAGTCCCATCCCGTGCTGCCATGTGTGAGAACCTCGAGTTGGCACTTACGGTAAAAGTCTGACTTTTCGTAGCCGCTTCCAGGATCTAAATAGTGTCAGTCTCATTTCATCATGGCGTTTCTAATCTGGATTAGGGCTGCTGATGTGATGTCTCACTGTATATGACCTTGCACGCCTCCATACTGTCAAACCACAGCTCGTTCGGCCCAACGCGCACCACCGGCCCGTACTGCCTGTGCAGCGTCCGACCCAGCCTGGCCGTGCGACCATTGCGGACCTGCACCGCGTACCAGACGTTGGAGATGGCCGCAAGCCTCGGCCCGGGAACGCGAGCCAAGGGGTGGAAGAACAGCCTGTAGGCAGCAACCGTCACCAGTGAAAGGACGACCGTGCTGGTCAAGTATGCGGTGAAGCGACACAGCAAGACCCATGTCATGTAGGCTCCCCATGCCAAACCAGTATCCCACGACATGGCGGCAGAGTTGTGAACATCTGGTGAGTTGCAGAATTTTTTTCTAAATGCGGGTTATTCTACTGCAGTCGAGAGCAAGGGCCCGATGCGCTGGAAACTTCTCGGCCCTAAATTTTGAACTCCCTAGTCAAATGGAAAGAAAATTAAACCTCTTACGCGATACGTGGACTGACATGGTGGCCATGTTGCTCGAGTTGAGAATTCTGGAAATGACCTCAAAGTTGTGGATGAGTTGGCGCCGCTTTAACGGGCTTATGCGACAAAGCGATTCCATGCGCTGCCAAGTTGCGAAGCAAATGCCAACACCAGCACAGTTGACAAAACCATCGTGTCAGGCCTCCGATGCGTATTACATTATCATCTGTATTCATTCAATCATCATTTAAGATCCATAGACCGGGTAATTCGCTCTTTACTTCTCCGCTGCGGGACCTTGGTTGGTCTGTATATCCTCAACCCTCTTAGCCTTTCGTTCGGCCTTCCTCTGCAACTCTGCCCTCCACGGCATACCCTTTGCCATCAAAAGCACAAGTCCTGGTATGCACAGGATGTACAAACCCCCGACTAGGGTGAACGCCCAACCCACCCCCATGGCGTTCATCATGGGCACAATGGCGGCAGTTGCCCCCGCGCCGACCAGACACCGCGTCAGGTTGTTGGCAGCCTGAGCAGTCCCAGCCTTGCCTGGGTGCATGTCAACCAGCAAAACATTCGTGGTGTTGTTGAAGCCGATCATGCCGACACCGATAATGGCGCTCAGCACGCACAGGACGGCAACATGGACAGTGGCCGCCATCGCCCAGCCCCAGCCGATGAAGGCGAAACCAGCCAAGACCAGAAGTGGGAGCCCAACTTCTATACGCGCTCGCTCTATAGGGAAATCGATCAAGTCCTGCTGACGACTGCGGTCATAGGGCACCCCGAGTCTGAGGCAGTGCCGCTTAAAGTTCCGGTTGATCAAAGGTCCTACAACCATGGCAGCAAGAACGGATGCGCCTGCTAGAGGTAGGTACATCAGGCCTGTCTCTGTCTCATTATATCCATACCTGTCACTTAACAAGGTAGGCATGGCCGTAGCAAGACAGTAAAAGCCCGCAAAGGAAATGCTCCCAGTTCCCAGCAAGAGTCCAGTTCCCTTCTCGAATAGCATAAACACGGAGCCAAGCACATTCGGTGGCTTAAACTTGAAGCTTTGCCGATGGGAAGAGGCGTTCGAGACCTGACGTTCCAACCCGGGCGTCGGTTTGGTCAAGCGTCGACGCTGTAGGATCTGCCACACCGACCTGTACAAAGCAGGCGGCCTGATGGAGCCATCGCCGACGATGTGGCGACATGTCTCTGGGAAGAAACAGACCAAGAGCACAGTAGCGATGGCGGCAAATATAGTCAAGAACCAGAAGATCGAGCGCCAACCCAAGTGCTGCGAAAGAACTCCCCCGATGACGGGACCCAGCGCCGGCGCCAGAATGGTCGTGACAGCCGTGTAGCTCACGTACTGACCCCTTTCGGCCGAAGTGATGATGTCCGCAACCACAGCACTGCACAAAGCCACGGTGCTGCTGGACCCGGCAGATTGCAGACATCGCAGGCCAAGGACGGCGCCGTAGCTTGGTGCAAGGGCCAGGCCGATGTTTGCACCCATGTAAATGACAAAACACAGGAAGAAGGCCGGTCGCCTCCCACCGCTGTCAGCCAGGGAGCCGATGAACATGGGTGTGATGCCCTGGAGAATCATGTAGGTCGTTATCGTAAGATTGACCTGCGAGTCTGTGACGTTGAGGTCGCTTGCAATGTCAGTCAAGGCGGGTAGATAGATTTGCGCCGACAGCGGTGACGTAAAAGCCATCAGGGCAGCCGACAAGACAATGGTTCGTTTTTGCCATGTTGTGTGAACGGTATAGGGTGGCGGCTGTGAACCCTGGAGATCTACATTTTCTTCAACATCGTCTTCAAGCGACGTCCGTTGGCTGCTATCGGAAATAACATCTGGCGCCGGTGGCTGCGGCAAGGCAGAAGCCATTGTGGGTTGTGCAGACGACGGCGATGGCGAGGATTGGTGGTGTCGTTCAACACAGCGTTTTAGTGAACCTGTTGATGGAACACGACCATGGCAGCATTGGTTTTGAACTTGGAGATCAACAAGAAAAAAAATTGCAGGTGTCGCGATCCCGATCGTACACAGGGGCCCTATTGGGTGCTATATAGGATTCATGGCCGGATATAAGACTCCCACGGAGAGTCGGCATCGGTGCCGAGTTCGGCAACTCATCTTGGGCCGGCTATACGGCCGCAGATCCATCAACTACGTAGTAGGGCCTGGCTAGCGATGCTGTAGCGTACTGGACGGAGTTCTGCCGCGGGGGGCTGCCGTGACGCCGCCGTCGAAACATTGCAGATGAGACAAGCAAGTGCCTGCAGCGAAGCACGCTGCGTTTTGTCTTGGCGTGACTGAGCGGGTGACTGAGAGTGTTGAGCTTCCGTCTGATCTGGTCCTGGGCGCCATGTTTCTATTCTGGAATTTCCCAAAAGGGGCGTGGCTGATTGGCCCGGGCGGAGAAAATGGGTCCCGATCCCCGGCCCGTGGATTTTGGTACGTGTACAGAGAACTTATAGAGGTGGCCTTTGCATGTGCCAGTGACGGTCCATGTCCATGGAGATGCCCCTGCTGCCCCCTTGAAGCAACAACCAGATTCATAGCCAGCGCAATCGTGATACCAGCTTCAAGATGGTGAGTAAAGGCTGCCTGCCGCCATTCTCGTGCAACAAGACAAGCTAACAACATAAACAACAGAACGTCGCCTACAACTCGGCCCTGCGGCAGAGCAAGGCCCTCCGCAGCGAGCTCACCAACCTGTCGCCCCAGCCCACGGCCGCCGAGATTGGCAACGTGTCGGCGTCGCTCGCCGCCTTCACCAAGACGCTCGACGAGTACAGCAGCCTCGCGCGGCAGGAGATCGTGCCCAAGAAGCAGGCGGAGGCGCAGGAGCGCGTCCGCCGGTTCCGCGACGACCTCGCCGACATGCGCACCCAGGTCGACGGCCTGCGCAAGGCCCGCGAGGACGCCCAGCACCAGGCCAACCGCGCCGAGCTGCTGGGCCGCCGCCCGTACCAGGCCACGCCCGAGAACCCCTACGCCAACGCCCAGGCCACGACGACGCACTCGGCCTTCCACCCGCGCCACCACGGCGGCAGCACCGCCGGAGGCCCGCCCGCCACGATGGGCTCCGCCGACGAGATGCGCGAGGCCCACGCCTTCCGCGAGCAGAACTTCTTCGCCGGCACCAACCAGGCCCTCGACGACTACATCGCCCGCGGGCAGGCCGTGCTGGGCGATCTGACGCAGCAGCGCGAGATGCTCAAGGGCACCCAGAAGCGCCTGTACGGCATCGCCAACACGCTCGGCGTCAGTGGCGACACCATCCGCATGGTCGAGCGCCGCGCCCGCGAGGACAAGTGGATCTTTGCCGCCGGCGTTATCGTCTTCTTCCTGTTCTGCTGGCTCGTGCTGCACTACCTGCGATAAAGGGGCTGTGCTTGCGTTGTAAAGGAGGGGGGACGGCTGGTTCGTCTAGGGCGTGTTTTGTTTTGCTTGGACGTTTAGACGTGGAAACAGAGCATGAAGAGGGGAAACAACATCGAGGAGAGGACGGGATTTTACTGGTTGGGTGTGTCAAAATGTTACGGAATCGGTGCATCAGCTAGCGAGGCGTTTTTGGGCAAAGGCAAAAGGAGATGATTCTGTCTCGCGGGTATCGACATATTTACCTACCTGTAGCTTCAAAGTAAAGAAAAGGGGGCTTTCATGCTTTATCCAATCTGACATACCCAAATTTGTTTCCATTCATATCATCGTCATCCTCATCACCCAACCTAGTCCAACCCCCCCCCCCCCCCCC
>PXOD01000641.1:0-36887 GCA_003012165.1 Paramyrothecium roridum
CCCTTAGTCAGTGAGGCAGGTTTGGCGCGGGAGCAATGCCAATGTACTCCGCCGGAGCAGGTACAAGCGCAGAGATGGATCGGATGTTTTTTTTTTCCCAGGGCTTGGCTCGAGCGGGTGAGCAACAGCTGGGGGGCTGCAGGCCCGGGACACACCCCCCAGTCTTTCCGGACGCCCTTCCCACGCCCCCTGGAAGACGGCCGAAGAGAGCACGTAAAAGCCACTCACTGGCCTGGTGGACCTGAGGTCGGAATTCAGGTGAGATTTTTCATCACACCCCCACCGCCCGACCCAGACGTGGGGCGCAGCATCCGGGGCGCTCATGTCGTGCTCGAGTGATTGGCTTCCATTCCTGGTGGGAAGAAGGGGGAGAAGACAAAATATGGGGGGATAAGAAAAGAAAATGAAAGCAACAAAAAAGAAAAGAAAAAAATAGTACTTACGAGGGTTGGCAGCCTTGGCCGTGATCCTCATTTTTCGACTGCTGTTCCCGTAAAGGAAGACTGCAAATTGTCCAAATGTTCAGCTGGAGGGTAACGGAACGTGGTGTAGTAGACGACTCGAGTTGAGGCCTTTCGGCCCTATGGAAGACTGCCCTTATCTCCCCTTTGCCGGCCGGTCGAGAGGGAACCTTTATCGGGCTCCCTATCGCGCGCAACCCGGCCGTGAGTCCACCCATATCAAGCAACTTACACTCAACCGGAAGCAATGCAGCGCATTGTACGTGTTTATACCCTCTAGCTGCGAGGCTCTTGTTGAAGAAAATCCATGATCAATCTATGATGCATGCAACCGACTTCTCGCAACAAGGCCCGGATAGATGATTCCAAAGTAACCCTAGCATGATGCACATCCTGGAACTCCAAGGTGGTCGTAGCACTCTCCTCGAGACAAGGTCCAACCCCCTTTTCTCTCATTCGTCCCTCTTATCGCCGTGACGCTGAGACTCGTGAGCGAGTCACACAGACCACATGTGCGACCGTCCTCCATCAGCCTCTCTCTCCGTTTTCCCCACAGCGCCACCTAACCCTATCGACTTGGTCTTGCTTTTCGTCCTGGGGCTCAGGGCGGGGAAATGAGCGTTTGGCTTTGGCGACGGGCTCGCTCCGGCGAGGAGATGATAGTCGATTCGAGGCCCTTGTCGTCGCGATAGGCCCCGGCCAAAACGAGCCAATTCGGTACATCTCGGCCAGAGCAAGGTAGATTGCCCTTCCGGGGGGGTGATCATGAGGCGAAGAATACAAAATCATTCGAGCCGCCAGAAATGTGTGGGGTTAGCGCCAGTGCTGGCCCCGGCTTTGGGTGATAAGGCGTGGGGAGGACGGGGAGATGCGCTCCAATCCAGAACCCAGCACCGACACTGGTAGCCGCCATTCCCCCCTTTCCATCTCAAGCGCCCGCGATTGTTCGTGCCGCCTCTCCGGGCAACAACCCACGTTGTGTGGTCGAGATTTGCTTGTGTCGCTCCTTGGAGGTGCGCGCCTAAAATTATCCGTTGAAGGCGTGATCAAACTGTGTGGGGGTTGGTTGGTCATGGCAATGGAAACTCGTCGACCCCCGGATTAGGCCACAACAGGGCAGTGCAGGAACCGTTGCGTATCTCTTGGTCATGTTTTTTTTTTCTTAGATCTACGTAGCAGAACCTATACGCATTAAGCGTCGTCATACGCGGCTTCGTCATGCTTGTCTCTCCCTCCTGCTCTTCGTGGGATCTTATCTGCCAAACGAGATGTATATCGCTTAGGTATGTATGCCTATACTTCCATGCGTCTGTGAACCTCGTCGTCTGGGGTAAATGGTCAGCACCGCCCAGGCCGCCCATGCTTGTTTGCATCTTCAGCTGAGCAATTGTCTGGGATTGTGGCGCATCTCCGTTGTCAACCCCCACGGGCGCCCAGTAGTTTCGAGGCGATCTTAGCTCTTCCCCGGGGTGCCAGTGGTTACTCCAATTTCAGCCGAGCAAAGTTGCCAACTGATAAGCACAGCACAAGTGCCAATTTCGCAATGACTTGCAAAGGGCTATCAAGGCCCGAGCCAATGCCAGCTAAGCAAACCCGAGCACCCGTCACTTTTCGCTTACAACTAACCCTTTGTCTCGGATCGTGAGCGGGGAGTCCGGAGTATCCATCCCCAGGATTTTCCCTTATTCCAGGAGGTCTCGACTTATGACCCATATAGGAAGGGATCTTCACGTTGGTTGCCTGGATACTTGTGCTACTGCCCGGCCCTGTCCTGAAGCAACGGCCGCCTGCTTATCATGGACTACGTATATTCATGCTTTGTCCAAACCCCGAAACTCACAGCGAAGCCTTTCCAATGTGTGGCGGAAGGGAGAAGGGGCGTGCCCAAAGCAATGATGCTTGAATTGAACCATCCCCGGTATGTTTCTCCATCTTCCCCTTCTCAAGCTCCTTGTCGACAATGCAGCGGCCCGCTCAGCCTGTCCTTACTCCTCTTATCAAACCTTTCCCCCACGGTGAGAATGCAGGGTCTTGGTGCACGACAAGCCACCAAACTGATTCCAGCTGCCAATAACGAGTTGGAACAACTTCCAGAACCTGGGGTTGGCCCCCGGCCCCTGCAGCCCGCCAAGCCTCAAGCGATATGCCCTGGTCTGGCTCGGTGGCATGATCTGAGATCGACCTAGTACCCCTTCCTCCCTCACGGCTGCTCGGGATAACTTGCGAAGGTGCCCGCACACCGAGACGGTGAGCCAAGGCCCGACGAAATGATACAATCAGCCGTGTTGTTCATGTGATTAACCACTTTCGGGTTCGAGACCAATTGAGGGAGGCAAATCGTCTAGAAGACCCCACGATCAAAGGTCGCGGGGTAATGCCATGGCATTTCTTCGGCGTTAAAAGATGTTGATTGGACAGAGTAGACAATGCCAGACCCTCGCATTGCATTCTGGACGGCAGTGCTCTTAGGTAAACGCTAGCAAAGCTACACACTGTGGCCGCTCCATCAGCACAGACACTGGGATCTCGAGGGTATCGTGGGGTTCGGGACATGTATGCCATTACGGACTCAGTACGTAAAAGCGGCTAGATGGTGGATGCCAGACCTTGCACGAAGTTCTGCGGGCCGAGTACCTCTTTGGGTACCTGCCTACCTGAGGTGAGTAACTGACTCTAGACTCCCTGGACCAGAGCTGCTAGGCCGATTGATAGCGGGACAGGCCGCCGCAAACCACCTGCAGTAGTCCAAGCCCGAGGCCATGGTTCTGCACCCGCGTATAATGGCTTGGATGGATTGGCGATAATTTTCAGATGTTGCGACGGCTTCTAAGGGACCGCGAGGAAATGAATCATGTTCATTCACGACTCCCTCACCAGTCGCGTTTCTTCCAGAACGGAAAGAGGCCACAGTGCCGGAACCAACAATTATGCTCCTCTTTGCCGTGTCTCGTTACCGACAACTTCGGCTTGGTTAATGCTACAGTGGCCTTTGAGCAGCGGCGCAATCTCCGCTCTGGCGAGGGAAGACAACTGCAAGCACTGTCCGACTAGTCTCGCTAGGGCATTCGGGTTGGTGTAGCGAATTTCCCCGAGCTACTCAGGAACCATCTGTCATAATATCGCCGAAAGCATCCAGTACCTGGCCTTCTAGCGCTGCCACGTGCGTGGCCTTCGGTCCGGGGGTGGCAGCTTACACAAGGCCGGCGACAAGCTTCGGTGTCGCCGTGAAGGCTCCGAGGGCCACGACTTGCCCGAGCATTAGCCCGAGGCACTGCTATCATCAGCCTGGAGAGCACGCCCGCGGCTGGTGCCTCTGGGATCGGGTTTTTTGTGGGGTTCGGTCTTTCAGATCCCTGATTCTTGACCCTGTCCAAGAAAAAAAAAGTTGCCAGGGCTCAACCTGGATAAGGACAGTGCTCACTACAGCACAAAAACCCCTCGGAATAGGCACACCAATGATAGAGAACAATCGAGTAGTGCTTATCTGCCCGGCTAAATCGACGGTTCATTAGATACGATCTACCACTACAGTAAGCGCCTGAAATGATGTGCTCTGCTTCTCACATGCTTATCGAGACGGTACGGAAAGGTTTCGCAACGTCCTTGAGGGATCCATCGCCTTGGCGGAGGTCTTTCGTAATATGTTCTACCCGCGCCCGTACTACGTCCAACTTCCGAGGTTTGGCCGGCTTCACAACTGTCTCCCTCTCGCCAATAGCCGTGATACGCGACGCATAAAACTGCTAGGGGCTCCAGGTGGGTTTCGCATTCTCACGCCTCCTGGGAACCTCCGAGCTAGCATCTCAAAGCATGCCATACCGAGTTCCCGACTCTTACCGAGGCCATGCCCTGTCCGCGCCAATGACCTGCACCGAATGTGCCTATCTATTGCATGGTGCTGGGTACCTGATTGCATATTCACAACTACGCTACTAAAAGCTCTTGAGGCTCGATGCCTGAGCTAACCGCCTCAATTGAAATGAAAGAAGGGATAAGTAAGGGAAGTAGGGAGCAGAAAAGACCAAATGACGGCCGCTTCATTCCACACCGCCCTTACAAGAATTAATTAGACAGCCCTTCGCATGTTCATGGCAGGTGTGCTCATGAGCGTTTTTTGCACAACGCTCAGCCGTACCAACTAGATCCCCACAACCAACCATGATAAGGAACGAGGCGGATCTGATATTTCTTGGCGGCATATCAGATTCTGCTGTTCCTTGCAGATAGCTTCTGCGCCTTCCATACGATCCGCTGGTGCACCTACATCCTGGCAAGTGAGTCGGCCCAGGTCTTGTACACCAGGGTGCACAAGACATTGACAGGGCAGGTTGAGCTCTGTTGTGGTGCCATATAACTACCTAGTTACGTTGACCTACCCTCACTCCTCCATCGATGGTGCGGGAGCCACAAACCCCAGGTTACCTCATTGTGAGCTTGTATGTTGCAATATCCACTCCCTAGATGCTTGGCAGCAACACGAGACCTTGAAAAGTCTTTCAACTACAACGACAACTCCGGAAATGATGCTCACACCCTACCCGCCTCAAGAAGCAAGGCTTCGTCGAGATGCGCAACGTGTCTGACAGGTCCAAAACCACGCGTCGGCTTGGGCTTGTTTCGGGACGAGGTTCATGACTTGTGCGGCCTTGTGCGCCTCTGCGTAATGGTTCCAATGCCTGTATTCTGGGGTCAAGAATTTTTTTTCCCCGTGGCAACGAAAAGCAAATCTCGGAGTTCTGAGTCAGAATGGCCTCCTAGCGACTCACCAAGCCTGCCAAGAGCCATTCTTTCTAGAACAAGCCACCCGACCATAGCCTTAGCCCTACCTCGGTCGGCGCTTTGGCTCGTCGATCTGTGCCGTGGCCCTAGCGTAGCTTCTTCGAATGCGGATCTAATGCGCTTCTAGAGACCGAAAACGGCAAAACGTCCCTCTGCGCGTCTCCACAGCGTCTCCGAACGATTTGTCCTGGTACACCTCCCCTACTGCTCCTTGAGGGATTACTTTTGTGCACTTATCATTCACTTGAACTCAACTGGATGAGTTCCCTAAAGCAGACTAAACTGCGTCCACCAAATCTGCTTGCCGCTTGCCGGAATAACTTGCCATTCTCGCTTCAAGGAACCTCCAGATCTGTCCTCAACTCTATTTGGTGTGAGTCTCACAAGTCTCACGATAGAATACCAGGTATGCTCCGGCTCGTAACCAGAAATTAGACAGAGTCGTGGCATTTATACCCCCTACTCTCATGGTTGAAGCCCAATGTTGTAGTCCAGCAATAGTAAAGAGTGCAAATATGCCTTACTAAGCATGGACGAATGACGCCAGGTCGTGCGTGCGTCATGTGACTCCGTGAAACTCAGGCGAGACTGGCCCAGGCGCGTGTATCAATTATGTTTCTGAGCGCTGGGCGGCTTCATTAATTCTTGGATTAACTCTGTGAGTCGCAAACATGGACTACCATGCAGTGCATGGACACGACATTGCAAGCTTTTCAACATCAGAAACACGTGAGCCTATGGCACAGATGCTGTATTGTCTTCATTGAGCTCTAACCACAAGACTGTAGATCGTTTGCCGACAGTTTCGGCATCGCAGGCTCTCAACGGCCTGGCGAGCCAGCCCCTCAACCACATTTCATCCGGTCTCGGTGATCTTGACAAAATTCTTCGCAACACTGCCATTCCTGAACTAGAGGGCTCGTTTTCGTCTGCCGGCATTAGGCGCGGTCAGGTAACAGATATCTGGGGCCCTCCGGGCACTGGAAAGACCGCTCTAGGGTACAGTCGAGCACCTTACTTTAACTTGTGGTACGATATGGACTGACTTCGTGAAAGAGTTCAGATAGTCGCCAATGCAATATGTGATGGACATAGCGTAATTTGGGTGGGTTCGTTGCAATATCTCGATACCTCATGCACGTTACGCGAGCTAAGAGCGATAACTGCAGATTGCTTCCAAGCTGCGCCAACCAAGCGTATCGCCAGCGTACTTAAAACAGTGAGGGAATCGCGGCAGAAACAAGATGAGGTTGGTTTACAAGAACCCAACCCGGACAATTTTGCACATTATCGCTGCTTGACACTTGCCCACTTGATGGCGTTGATAGCTCGGCCAACGAAGGACTCGTTGAGGGAAGGGGTCTCGCTCATTGTGATAAGTTCTTTGACAGCCCTTGTGAACTCATCGCTACCCAAGGCTCATGATTCCAAGCCTTCAAACAGGCCAGCTAAGGGTATCGTGTTTGCCAAGCCTTGACCCGATGCACGATTTCTGACAATTTGAGACAGGATTAACAGCCACTGCGAAACGTTTGCAGGTGTTGCAATACATCATCACAGCATTGCAGAAGCTAGCAGCTACGCGACAGTGTGCTGTCGTACTTCTATCTCAATGTGCAACCAGAATGCAGTCTGAAAGAAGCGCCACATTGGTCCCCGCAGTAAATGCTACAGTTTGGGAGCTCGGCGTTTCGACACGATTGGCCATCCACAAAGACTGGATATGGCAAGACGGACGGTTGAGAAGTGCCTCCATGGTTCGAGTCCAGAAGCTAGACGGCAAGGCCGTTGACGATAGCCCCAGCTATATATCAGCATTCAATGTTGAAAATGTACGTTGCATACCCCCGTACACAAATCTGGAAATAGCTAATTATTATTCTAGGCTGGAATAACTAGCATAAAATACGAGCCGGGAGAATCGTCTCTATCTGGCGCTCGTATAGCGGCCCAGAAAAGAAAGCTGGAGCAGACAGGGCTGGAAGTCGCTGACAGCGAGGATGATGAGGACTACGAATGGGGCGATGAGGATGAATCTGCCATCTCTCCACCTCCCCGCCGGCAATGGCAAGGGAGTGAGGATGTTCTTCTAGGTCTAGACGTCGGTCAGAGCGATGCCGGCACGGAGAGTGACGACGCCGACGAAGATGAGGAGCCCCATAATATTGTCGGCGACGAGGCCCAAAGCAAGGCGGAAGCAGGCCTGAGCGCCGGTGAAGCGCCGAGACCCAAAGCCGCACATCCGAGATGAAATGGACTCCGCCAGCTGGGCATCACGGAGCAGGATGCTTCCAAGCGGTGTGAAGATGAAATGGGGCGTCAAAAAGAGGCTCCTCTTTTGTCGGACCGGACCTAGTCCAAGGGGGAGGGTTGGCTTGGTCAAATACCGCATTGACAGCGGAATCCAGGGCCTGGAATTGAAGTGAGCGATGCCCAGCTTATTGCCCTGCAGAGACCGGTATTAAGCCGGCCTTGCTGGAGGGTCTCTCATGCATTTCCCACCCTTCAAACACTGGGTTATAGCGCTTCTCAGCACGAGTGGACAGAGAAAATTCTCGCATGGCATCATCGACATGTATGGTTAGGATGCCCCACAAGGTGAGGTCACGCTTGACAATGACACAAGCTGAAAAGGGTCGGAAGATGGGCAAACGAGAATTTTTGTATCTGTGGAGACGCAGTACTTTGAGGGAGTGTTGAGAGGCAGTGGTGTTGAATTATCCCTCCACACAGCTAGTTAGCTTTGATAGCGGCACGCCCAGGATGCCGTTCAGCCTTGCAACTGAGTACGTCTTGGTTGCCATGATGCCTTTAAAGCTCAATTGGTTATACGGCTCCCAGCATAGCATGATGGTAGAGCAGGACTTTGTTGTGGCTGGATGCTGGGCAGGCCTATCTCTTCAGTTACAAATTTTATTCTTTGATGCAATCAAGCCGGCAATCGCGGTTACGTTGTCGTTGACGTGGGGTTGTCTGAAACCCGGAGAGCATGTTATCAGATAAGATCTCCGGGACCTTCACAAGTACCCTTTCACGTGCGAGCCAACATGAGCATCCCCGGTTTTATTCGATATTTCTTGACCGGACTCAGTTCTTGATGCCTCTGGGGCTTGCAGCTACATGAGCACATGTCCGCTCTATTACTTTCTCCTACAATGCCTACTGTTTATTTGACACCAACAACGATCATGACGGCGGCTATTACAGGTGCAAGAGTTGGCGCAGAATTTTGACAGTATGGAGACGCATCCACTAATCGTGTGTATGGCGGGCCAGGGGTAGCCAGAAACTGTCCAACCAACGTCATGATCGGCCGGCTTCCGCTACCCCGGCCGACGACACAGTATCCTTCGGAGACAAATGCGTTTCCTGCCTTGACCTTCCTTTCAGGGGCTTCGTTTCCTCACGAGTTTCGGGCTGTTTGATCTTGCATCCTGCTGCCACTTATTGGCTCGCAAGGAATAAAATGGCCGTGAGAGTGCCTGAGCAGATCCGGACCTCAGCCCACCGCGCACCAGGAATGGTTCGACGGATGTTAAAATATCGACTCATCCAACCCATCGTCGATCGGTGGAGCTCGCCCAAGGGGTCCTGCATGCATAAGCATCTAGTTGAATGGCACGGTGCAGTACCACGTACACCCGCCTTCTGATTCCCGGCATCCGGCAATGCAGCTTTTTTCGTCCGACGAGGTGCAGGCGCCGATGAGGGCGGAGGCGCAGTCTCCGCGCGAATTGAGCGAGTGGCGCCCTTGGCGATCAGGACTGAGCGATCCAACGCAAACAAGACCTCTTAAAAACTGTTTAAGCATCTCGCAGCTGTCGACCCGCAACTTGTCTACTTGGTGGCATGCATCTTACTTGAAGGAGGAGGAACAGCATGAGCACCGACCAGGCTCGCTTTTCGGCCGCCCGTGGTCCGTTGCGGTGATGAACACATCAGCTCGATAAGGTCGTGACGTGGATTGTTTGTTGAGACGATGAGGGTAGTCTTGCGCCATCTGGGGCCCTCGCTACTCCCCCATCGTTTGGTTTCGAACCTCGACACGTCTCATGTCCTTTCCAGATCTCTTCCCAAATCACCGGGCCGCTTCCGAAAGTCTAATTCGAGTTCTTCGCTCACGCGGGCAGATGCAGGCTCTCACCGACCGCCGGCCATCGAGGCTCTCACCAGAGCGGAAACTCAGCGAGACGCGGGGCTTAGCTCCTGACGACCAGCTGGTCGTCAACCTGACACTTCACTGACTTAGCATGATCAGCAGCGAAGAAGCGCATGTCGGTTTCCGTCGGGCGTAGGGTCTCCACTGCTTGTCGTGACGACGACAAAACTTGGCCATGTGACGTGGTCTTTGAATGCCGTGCGTCGTCGATCAAACTGGGGAATGAGGTGGGCTTGCGGTCGATCAAACAGTGAGCGGCCTGCGACGATCCTGCGTTTGGAAAAGCGCTGGCGGGCATTGTCCAAGCTGGTGATGTGCCGCTCCAGTGCCTTCCAGGTGCCGTCCAAATGAGCAGTGGACCAAATGAGATGCGAGACTCGTTCCTCCGAACATACTTTCCTATACTAGGTATACCATTATTCCATGGGTGAGATTCTATGGGTTAGCGACGAAATGCGTAAACATTCCAAGCCACCTATTCGGAGGGGGGTGTGAATGAGTCAGTGAGCATATGTTCCAAGGATATTCGTTTTTACCGTCTTGCCGTCTTCCCGATTCACTTGCCGTCCTCTTGGCTTGCATTTGGAAAGAATCGGTTGAGTTTCGAATAGGTGCCTTTTAGGTGGTGTTGCAGTGGGCTCGGTGCAGACGTGCTGCTACCTTCTCTTAGCTGACACCGTTCAGTTTCTCGGTGTGTATTTAGTGGTGGTGTTTGGGGCTATGTCTCCTGCGAGCTACATGATCGATACAGCGAATGGCAAAGGAAACATTGTCATTTGTCATTCATGGTGAGCACCTCAAAGGTGCTGGCCATTTTCGAGTTGCCCGCTGTGAGATAAATTCAACACTGGTCATTAACAACGAGGCATGACAGCATGCTACACCAGGCTCGTAAAACGAATGCAGCAACTAGGTCAGATGATTTCATTCCTTAGCAATTCTCTCTTACATCAAAGTCACTGTGATCATCAGATGAAGGTTTCGCAGCTATAGTCTAGAGTATCTTTGGCAAGGTGGGAAAAGGGTATAGGGTAGGTAGACACCGACAGGCGGAGTCGTAGGATAGCTTACATAACATCAACTGGCGAATCAATTCTTGGCAAGCGCGAAGAAGGGGGGCACACTGCATCTTGTTGGCTTCTTGCCAAAGTTCATGCTCACTGCTCTATCGACGGTTCCGGGACATTCTGGCCGTTTTGCAACGCCCACCATTCGTCTATCGGCTCAACTTCTGTCTACTTATTACAATATGCTAATGGAATGAGATTGACTCATTGGAGATCGAAAAAACCCCTACGAAAGGCCTAGAAGTGAGTTAGTCGCACGGGCGTAAGCCAAGGGGGACCAAAGAAGGATTGAGTGATTAGCATCTGGTAAGTCATGGAACAACGGTTGAACACCATTCATGCGCGTCATTCCCTCTACTCAGACCCCGATACACACCCCACAAGCATCACTTGCACTTATTCCACACAAACTCAGTCATATCGGAAAGACGTACTTAGGACAGCGATGAGTGTCTTCATATGGACCTCATGAATTACTCGACCAGGAATTGGATATTACCCAGAGTGCTCACAGTGCCCATTTTCGCGATGAATATCTTGCTGATGATACGTCTGTAGGTCCACAATGTCAGAGAAGCCTGCTGCAAACGGGGTCCAGGATACCCCCAACCCAACCGACCCCGAAAGGAAGTTAGAGGAGCCCAAGTTCTCATGGCTGTATGGATAGACACAGACTCAGTCGCCTTCAATAACGGCAATTAACTTCGCTCACCAGGCAACCGCATCCCATCTTTGCAATCATCCTCGTCGGGCCCCAGGAACGGCCGTTTGGGATACAAAAAGATTTCTTGTGTGCCCGTTCGGCATTTTATCGCAAGTATTTCGAAGATAAGAAGGATGACGAGAAGATCGAGCACATTCTAAAACTAGAAGATGCATCAACGGAAGTCTTCGGATTGACCCAAAACTATCTATATACTGGAAACATCATCGCAGATGCAAGCGATGCACCCAGTTACGAGACTCTTGTCGGGCTATGGAAGCTTGGCCACAAACTAGAAATCGACGGACTCTGTGACAAGACCTTAGCAGCTATGATTGAGTGCAGACGAATAACACAACGAATTCCCGCAACACCTCTATTGATTCAAGTTTGGAACGAGACGCCAGAGGGCTCATCCCTCAGGACGCTGCTTCTGTCTTGGGCAGCGGAATACATGAGAGCTTCGAACGCAAGGGCTGAATTTGCCAAATCACTGCCACAGGAGGTGCTGAGCGAGCTGGTTGTCGCCATGAGCTCATTTGATAGTGTCCCTGTGGTCCACGCACCGGCCGACTCACCTCCTGCTGCTTCGCCCAGTCTCCCACGCAAAAACGTGCACTACCTGGAAGAAACGGCTGACGAAGCCGTGCTCGGCAGCAGTAAAAGGCCGAGACAGCCTTTGAGCTCCATCCAGGCTGCAGACCCCATCACAGACCCAAAACATGCGCTTGGCCGCAAGGCCTTTCGCAACTCGTTGTCCAAGCCGCAGAAACGCCGCTCAAGCGCGGCGCAATTGGATCCGCGAGCCATCTCGACGTCGCAGAAGTTGGACTTCTGCGCCGACCTCTTACAGAGGATGCTATCCGGACCCGGTATGTCAACCACGACTCTCGAGCCTAAGAATGTGACAGCTTGCTAACTCGCCGTAGGGTTCTGGACTCGATTGGTTGGGCCATTTAGGGAACCCGTGGAACCCATGGAAGACGGTGTTCCAGACTATTTTGACAAGGTGAAGAGGCCAATGGATCTGAATAGCATCAAAGCCAAGATGGACCGCAGAGAGTACGTTGACGACGAGGAGTTCCTGGCCGATATGCGCCAGATTTTTGAGAATTGTTTCTTGTACTGGAAGAAAGGCGACCCCATGTGGCTGGCCGGTGAAAAGCTTCAAAAGACGTTTGAAGAGAAGTACTCGCACATGACTAAGTGGATCTCGAAGATGGCCGGCGACGAGGGGGAGTAGATGCGTGCAGGGTATGGATGAGACAGCCACGGGGAGAAATCGACGAAAAGGAAGGGCGTTTGCTGGAGCTCATGAATGTCACTTGGACTTGAGACAACCATCTGGCTGGACTTTGTTCTTTAGGCCATGAGGAAGACCCGATTGGGGATTATACTACCATTGTATGAGTATGTGCTAGTTAGATAGGCAGACATGGGTGGGTAGAGCAGTAGGGATGCCCCTATTTCAGATCTGCCGTTGAACAATTTGATGTCTTTCTATTGTGTTTTCTTCCTTCTTTTTTTATATATTTTTTTAATGTCTTTAAATCTTTTTCTGCCCCTCCCCTCTCGTCTTCTTGTTGTTGTTGTTGTTGTTGTTCTTCTTCTTCTTCTTCTTTCCAGCTCGAATCCTTGCTCGCATGAAAGGGGGTTGAAACAAAAGTGAGAGATAAGGATGGCTTGCGGAATTATCAGCCATAAGGCAATGCCAGTCTGCCTTTCTAGGCTTACACTTTTCACGGTTGGGCTGCTTCGATTAAGTCTTGGACCTACACATAGCATTTACCATTGGGAAACTGCCGCTGGCCTATCTTTGCAAGTCCGAGCAAGTGTGAGAGCAGCGGGATGTGGATTCTTTATCGTCAGGCCACGTCCGGGCCTGTGCAGATCTATTTTGGCAGTAAGCGACAAAGGGGGGCAGGGAACAGCGGGCACGGGTATACTATGTACTGCCGGTACTAGTCGTCAAGGCATAAGGTACCTTATGCTTCACCGTAGCTGGGAGCGAGAACTTCAAGGTGCATTAGGTAAGGCGTCGTAGGCGCGCATGAGTAAGAAATGGTAGCTTGGGCATCTGCGCGGTTAAGAATAGGTAGGCGATTGCTGTTTATGTGATCGACCTGAAACCTTCCTGTTCCTGGGTGGGAAGTCGACTGGACGGAAGAGGAATAGAGACAGGATCTGGACAGGGTACAAGTAACAGCCGAGACACGGTAGCAACGAAGCCAGCACAGTCTAGGCACTGTAACCGATCCTGTTCTGTGCGGCATGGTCGCCAGGGCATCGCGGAAAAAAGCTGCGAGGGGCCGCAAGGGGCCTTGGTCGATTACTGTAATACAGTGCGTAACGTGTGCTTGGTGAGGCCCGGGCCAAGCTTCTGGCGCCAAAATTAGCGCCGAGGGACGGGCGACGGACCAGCCATTGAGAGGACGGCTGTACCTGGGAAACTGTTCCTGGGGGCCGTTTTGTACCTGAGCGCCGGCACTAAATCGCCAGCCGGAGGTGGCTGAGGCCCTCCCCCCACGCGAGACCTGCCAAAAACTGCCCTGCCGCCCGCCAGCTGGTGGTCTTGGGGCATTGACCTGAACTCGTGGGCTGGTGGTGGTTTCATCCTGCTCCCACGGAACACCGCTTTTTTGTTTTGTGACTCGTGGCACCACGTTGAGACATGAAGGGGAAAAAACGAATTTGCGGTGAGGGTTTTCACGGATGCTTCTGTGCGAGCGCGTGTGCGACGCTACCTCATTGTAGCTGGGCCGTGGACATTGAACATTTGATTGACTGGACCACTGGTTCTCCAAGTTTAATTAACCTTTGAGATTGATCGGCCACAAAACAAGATGAAGTCCTTGGTTAGTGATGCATCGGCTGCAACTACCAGTGCCTGATTGGGCATGGCGTGGTCATGGCGGATTGGCCAAGACTGGCAACAGGGCCTGGCAACCGGCCGCTCTAAGGCAGGTACCAGGCACAGGCGCTCCTCCCACTGGCCACTGCCAGCCAAGCAATAGAGCAGCAGGCAGGGGGCCGCCTGCACTTGCACAGGCACAGAGCCCTGCGAAATTACAGGGAATGGATCAAGGTGGTGGCTACCCATGTCACGTCCCCCCCCCAATCCTCTCTCTCTCTGTGCTGAGTCTGTTCCTCCTTTTCAGTCTGCTTTTCCCTCTTCACATCCTCTGTGAGCATCGCGACCTTCATTCCCTCGTTCAACAACTCTAGAGTATCCTTTGGACTCGTGCCATTCATTCATTCATTACACCGTCGCGCTGCAAACGCCCTGTTGATCACCTGTCATCCATTCACCTCAAACCGCACCTTTATCTCATCCAGTCATCCGATCTTTTCATCCTAAGCCAGAAACACCAAACGTTATACCCTCATCATGCATTTCCGAACTGCCGCCTCCGCCGCCATCCTGGCGTGCGCTGCTCATGCCAGCGCCGAGCCCCAGCCTTACAAGCTGGCCATGATGCCCGTTCTCGGCATGAGCCTTTCGCGCCGCCAGACCAACGGATACCAGCCCGAGCAGAGCGTTTGCGGTGACGGCAACACCTGCGCTGAAGCCTGCGGTGCTGGCTACGCCGAGTGCGCCGCCGTCGACCAGAGCATTCACTGCTATAACCCCGAGGCCAAGCAGCAGTGCTGCCAGGACGGCACCGGCAGTACGTTGACTATTTCTAAAAACAGCAGGCATGGCCTCTTGTTTGCTGACTTGATGCTCTAGACTCTTGCGACGACGGCTACTACTGCACTCACGACACCAAGCAGCAGACTTGGTGCTGCCCTGACAGCATGGACCTGACCCAGTGTGCCGCTGCCTATAACGTCGAGGGTGGCCTCGAGACTCCTGTCACCAGCACTCCCACTCCCGTCCCCACCACCTCCTCGGCTGAGCCTACCACTTCTGCTCCTGCCCCCGTCACCACGTCCACCAGCGAGGAGATTCCTACCACCTCGGTTGCTTCCACCAGTGTGTTCAAGCCTAACACCACCACCGTCTATGAGACTACCGAGTCGGAAACCTCCACCTTCACTCCCATCAGCTCCGTCAGCACCAGTGCCTGGGCTGGTTCTAACAGCACCATCACCAGCGGCTCTCCCACCCAGCCTACCGAGTCCGTCCCTACTGGCACCTCGGCCAACGTCCCTGAAGCCACCACCCCTGGTCCCGAGAGCGGCGCCGCCGCCACCGGCTTCAGCGCTATCCTGCTTCTTGCTGCCGGCCTTGTTGCTCTTCTGTGATGCTCCGAGCCTCTTTGAAAAGGAAGGGGACGATTCATGGTTGATCGGGCGCGTCCCTACGGAGGGCAAGGTCCTTTGACGCCCCTACCTGGCATGGAGTTTTACGAAGTTTTACGAAAAGAGCGACTGAAGCGTGGCACACACTCGACTATTTGTGCAAGTGTGGTTGGATGGTTTGGGCCAGATTTATCTTTGATCATTTCGCCTTGCTTGCAATGATTCCCCTTCGAAGGGCATACCCTTGGGTGTTGTCATCTTTGAATGTTCTGGAGCGGGACCTGGCGGGGAAGGGGGGAAGCAAGTTGACGCAGGACAGGCGCTGAGTTTCTTTTTATTGGCACACATTTACCCTACAAAACTACCCCTTAGTTTCTATTCGAGTGCGGGCTGCGGGCTTGCTCCGGCCGGCGAGTACCTATTACCATAATGGCCCTGACATAATTCTACGCAGCATTGCACACATTACACTTGTATTTCGTTCTCGGTGATCTGTCGTCGAACATGTTGTCATGAGAGTCCAATGTGAAGGATGTTGACTTGCCTTTCATCTCGAGGACAAGAGTGCCATACCTTTGAGACATAAGGGCTGTGGCCGAAAGAACGACGATGGTGTCGAGGTAGCCCCGGTATTTATGTGGCAGACGACTTGGCAGCGGCTCTGCCACACTCGTGTGTCGCCATGCCAGCCCTGTTTGGACCGGGTTGATCTCATCATCTATTTTAATTGGCTTGCCTTACAAATAGAGCCGGTCATCCCACCATTCATGATTAATCTGCCAAGGTCAGCATTATCAACCATGAATGCAATTCAGCCCAGGTCTTGGTCTTGGTCTTGGTCTAAGGCGGGCATGGTCCGGAAGCGGAGTTGGGGCGGCGCCGGCTCTGTGAACTCCGACGCGCGCGGGGGGTGGGTATGGGTCGGCCTGTCTCTGTACCGTCGGTGCAAATGCGTGATGCGTTCCCGGATGCAAGATTTGTACCTGCTTTCCAGATCGCTTCTTTAACAGCACTACTTTACTTATCAGTTGTACTGGTAGTCTGCAATGATTATGAAATATATTTTCAAAAAAACTTTCTAGAATTGTTTGTAAGAGTGACCTAATTTTGATGTTAATTCATAGTACTTATGTATTTTATCTACTCTGATTTCTCTTTCGTTTATGGAGAAGAAAGGCTAGAGATTATGTTCGCTCGCCTGGCTGTAAATGTCATTTTCCGCTTTGGGCAAATTTCCCATACAAAGTGGGTGCACATCTCAGGCTAACGGGTGCATATTTGATAGTTATTCCGTACCGCGCGGATGTCTGAATCAGGACTACGCCAACTATCTTAGACCGCGCCATGGTGGCTTGGGTTGTCCCGAATTCCAACTCATCTCATGGCTAGGGCGGTATGCTTCATTTGTCCTTCGAATCCATTCATCCAGGATGTTTCCTAGTCTTTCCCTGCCCACCTTTGTCCGAAAGTGAGAGTGGTGTCGACCAATTCGCCCGTCCTGAACACATTCCGGTGGGCTCACTTGAAGACGTATACATCTACACTTATACGCACTTGACCAATATTACATATCTATTTTTTTTTCCACCTTTAATCAAGAACATCATCCTTTCTTACAAGCTATTTATCCTCGGCCATGGCTAAGACGGTTGTGATTCTCGGCGGCTCCTACGCTGCGCTGGGCGTTGCCCACAGGCTCCTGAAGCACACCTTGCCTCACCAGAAGGACCTCAAGGTCATCCTCGTCTCCAAGGTAAGCAAGCATCTTCCTCTCACATCCTTTCTTGTCGCCATGCCACAACTGACATCCCATCTCTCCCCTACCAGAGCAGCCACCTGTACTGGAACATGGCCGCGGTGAGGGCCGTGGTTCCCGGGCAGCTGAAGGACGAGAACATGTTCCAGCCCATCGAGCCCGGCCTGGCCCAGTATCCCGCTGGCAGCGCTGAGTTCGTCCTCGGCGCGGCTACCGGCGTGGACCCGGATGGCAAGACTGTCGGGGTGGCTACGTCGAGCGGCGACCGTACCATCGCGTACGACTACTTGGTCATCGCCACAGGCAGCGGAAGCGCAAACGCCGACATGCCATGGAAGGCCACCGGGACGTACGAGGAGGACTTGGCCAGGCTCCACCAGACGGCCGAGAAGGTCAAGGCCGCGTCCCACATCGTCGTCGCGGGTGCGGGCGCGACCGGCGTCGAGGTGGCCGGCGAGCTGCGCTACGAGTACAGGGACAAGCCCATCATCCTCCTCTCGGGCAGCTCGCAGGTCCTCGACGGCGTCGGCCCTGCGGCCAGCGCCGAGCGGGAGCTGCTGGCGCTGGGCGTTGAGGTCCGCAAGGGCGTCCGAGCCGTCGGCACCGAGGCGCTGCCCGGCGGGCGGACTAAGGTGCTGCTGCAGGACGGCGGCAGCATCGAGACGGACCTGTACCTGCCGACGACGGGGCTCGTCCCCAACTCGAGCTTCCTCCCGGCCGAGTTCTTGACTGCCAAGAAGTTTGCCGACGTCGACAATGAGTTCCGCGTCAAGGCCGCCAAGGATGTCTGGGCGTTGGGAGACGTCGTGTCGAGGCCCCGAGCCGCGTGGCTCGAGACGGAGCCCCAGGTGAGTTGATACCCACATTCACTATCTGCCCTCCAACCCTCGCCTCCTTTTTCTTCCCTCCTTTTTCCCCCCTCCTCTTCTTCTTCCTTGTGCGCTAACCAGTCATTTCTTTCGTGTCATCAAAGTGCGCCGGTGTCGCCAAGAACATCGAGCTCGCCATCAGTGGCAAGCCGCAGGTCCCCGTCAAGGGCATGCCGTTCCTGGCCGTCATGTGCAGCGTCGGCCGCTCCCGCGCCGTCGGCAAGGTGGGCGTCGTGCCGGTCCCTTCCTACGTGTGCTATCTCGCCAAGGGGAAGACGCTGGGCGCTCAGCGGCTGCCGAGCTACGTGAGCGGCGCCCTGTTTTAAGACGGAGTAGAAGACGAGGTTGGGCCTCTTCGTTTCTCCTGAGCGAGCGAGCATGCGCTATCAGAGGAATGCGCGTCGTGTGAATTTGGGCTGCGGAATATTCTGCTTCTGTTTCTAATCATCTTAATATACCCCATCAATATGTAATATTCAAAAAAAGAAGTAATAATAATGGTCATGTCGCTCTTTGTATTGCGCACCTATTAACCCGCCTTCTCGGCGTCAATCTCTCTCCGGATCTCGTCCAGGACCTGTAACCTTGTCGTCAAGTGCGCTTCCAGACCCTCGACCTGCTCCTTGACGGTCTGCAGGTCGTCCGCTATGCCCTTCAAGCTACCGCCCACCGCGCTCTTGCCCGTGCCCTCTTCCAGCTCCCGCAGCTCCTTGCGCTTGTAGTCGAGCAGCTGCTCCAGCTCCTTCTTGACCAGGGCAGGCTTGGAATCTCGCTTTCCCCCGCGCCGCCTCTCCGCAACCTCCTCGACCTTCTTCGTCTTCTCTTCCAGGTCCTGCAGCTGCCGCCTCAGCCGGACCTCCTCCCAATCCTCCGTCTTCTCGGTGGAGAAGTCAGTTCCCTGGGTCTTGAAACCGCTCCGGCCGAGGCGCGTCAGGTACTGGTCGCCGAACTTGGTCTTACGGCCGGTGGCGGTGGAGTCGTCCGCCTTGGTGGCCCATCGCGACGTCTTTTGATTGTCGACCTGGTAATCAATCTTGTTGCGCTCGAAGCTCGATCGCAGTGAGGCCGGCACGGTGCGGGGTATGCGGAAGCCCTCGTGTCGGTTGTTCAAGATATGGAGAAATGCGAGGCAGGCATCTTTGTTGATGGTGGAGGATGCGGAAGGGTTGATTAGGTTCCAGGCGGATCGGATGTCAGTGTCGGGGACGTCAAGCGACTCATACAGATCCTCAAAGGCGGAGACTGAACAGCTAGGTTAGCGCATATGACTCCAGGTTAGAAGACGATGAGTAAGACTCACATGATACCTCTCCGCGCATGTCTCGGTTCTCTTGGTAAATCTGCTCGTACTTGGCCTTGTCTTGAGGTTTCATGTACCAGTCGAAGCCATCCTTGAGCCCCGGAGTGTCCGAGTCGTCATCGACCTGCTCGAATTGCACTTGCTTCCCCGTCAAGGCCCTGTTGGCCTGCACGAGATGCGCCTTCGACTCGGGCACGAGCCAGTCGGGCAAGGTGGTTGGGACATCTGCGTATTCCTGCAAGATGGTATGAGCTTCGAAGTTCGCCAATGGAGGTTGCGGAAGTCACCTACACCGTTGAGAATGTCAAATATGACCCTCATGGCCACGCAGAACTCTTCAAAGTCGAGGTTTCCATCATTGTCCACGTCAGCCAGGTCCCATACTCGCTCCAGCTGGTCGTCTCGAAGACCACTGTTCTTGAGGACGGGCGCGGCTTGCTCGCCAGTCAGGAACTGACCACCGCCAGTCCGGGCGGAGAAGATGTTCCAGTACGTCTCGATCTCCTGGGCTTCGATCTTGGGAGGCATGGCTGCGGCGAGGGGTGAGACGTCCGGGTACGTGGAAAGCTTCTGGAGGTATCAGGGGAAGATCGGAACCAGAACCCACTTTTGGGTCGTTCGGCAGGGGATGTGGCAGTCCGGCGCGATGCGTAGAAAGCCAGGGCCTGCTTCCTGATGCGACCAGCGGGGTGAAGCAGAGGCAGGCTTGTCTTGTCTTGTCTGGTGAAGCCAGGCGATAAGATGTGCGCGTGCGCGAGTGAACAGGACGTACGTACGTCAGTAAGTTCCCCAGCCTCGCACGGAGTGGGTTCGCTGTTTGGTGGCACACGAGCCAGGCCATCCAACCCGCCCCCCAATCCAGCGATAGGTGTTCCGGTACCCCCCTCACTGAGAATGCCTGCGCTAGGTACTTGGTCCATTATCTAAGGCGCCGTCCCCCCTTGTAAGACATGGCGATGTGAAATTGTATGCCATCACAGAGGAAACGATCAAGTGATGCAACAGCCGATGATTCCGAAACAATTATGTTGACAAGACCATACGGTAACCGAAGGGCCACACTTGTATGTCCGAAAACAGTCAGTCCAATGACAATTGTCTGGCCTTTCGTCAAACAGTTGTAGGCGCCCAGGCTGCTGTGTAACGACCGTGGGGAACTCAATAAGACTAATTCATTACATAAATTGGCAGAGCGAGCGACGTCATTGGATCCTCAGTCGTTCCGGGAACTTGTAACAAGATGTTGTTCGCAAGGGCCGTCATTCTTGTGTCTGATGCAGACGAGAGCAGAGCAGAGCATAGCAAAGCGAATCAGCAATCAATGCTCCGAACACAGCGAGCGCATCGGCGGGTTTGTGGAGCTCCATTGCCAATTACGGAAGAGTGTGCTGGCATAGGTACGGTACCTCGTCTTGTGGTTGTTGGAGGGGGGAGACGGTACCTTTTTCGGTGTGGAGGGTCCCCTAGGGGCGGGATAATTTGGGCCTAGGTCCCCATCTTGGAGGGGCAAATGATTTCCGACCCCCCCCCCCAAAAGCGAAAAGCCAACGGCTATTAAGGCCCGCCACCGCTTTGATTTCCATCGTGAAGAGTCCCAGGGACAAGGCCGCTCCTATATTCGCCTGTGCTGACCGTGGACGCGCGCATCTCACTCCTCCCCCTCCCATCATCATCACCTTTCGATCCTCAGCATCGTAGCAATCATGTCCGCGACGGCGACTGTCACCGCAACCGAGGCTTCTCAGCCCATCACGGCCGAGACCATCCTGCGTCTCTTCCCCGACATTGACACCAACTCCGAGGCGCTGTCCGGCCACGATGAGGAGCAGATCCGTCTGATGGACGAGGTCTGCATCGTCACAGACGAGCAGGATCTCCCCATCGGCAAGGCCAGCAAGAAGATTTGTACGCGCAAGACCCTTCTACGCCATTCCTTCCCCCCTTTGTCCTGTCTTGGCTGCCCCTTGTCGCTCAGTTTTCTACAACATGTTCCAAGATACACAATGCTAACGCCGCCGGTGTGCTTCCAGGCCATCTCATGACCAACATCGACAAGGGTCTCTTGCACCGAGCCTTCTCCGTCTTCCTCTTCAACGACAAGAACGAGCTGCTGCTCCAGCAGCGGGCCACCGAGAAGATCACCTTCCCCGACATGTGGACAAACACCTGCTGCTCCCACCCGCTCGGCGTTCCTGGCGAGACCGGCTCGAATCTGCCCGACGCCATTGAGGGCGTCAAGCGCGCCGCCCAGCGCAAGCTCGACCAGGAGCTCGGCATCAAGAAGGAGCAGGTCCCTATCGACCAGTTCCGCTTCCTGACCCGCATCCACTACAAGGCGCCGAGCGATGGCAAGTGGGGAGAGCACGAGAGTGAGTTCTACGCACCGCGCGGTTTCTCTCCTATGCCGTGTGTATGTGTAGCTAACGAAGCATTTTCCAGTCGACTACATCCTGTTCATCAAGGCCAACGTCGACGTTGACGCGAACCCCAACGAAGTCCAGGCGACGCAGTACGTCACCGCCGACGGGCTGAAGAAGCTCTTCGAGGACCCCACTCTCAAGTTCACCCCTTGGTTCAAGCTCATCTGCAACTCAATGCTCTTCGAGTGGTGGGAGCACCTCGACTCCGGCCTGGACAAGTACCTGAACGAGCAGGAAATTCGCCGCATGCTGTAGGAGCCGTGCGCAGAAAGGGGCCAAGGGGCCGCGGTGACGCTGATGGAGCCGCAGCCGCCGTTATTCTTAAACTGTGGGGTATGTTTGGGCGTACGGGGAATATAAATGACAATGCTCGGTGTGTATGGGTTGGGTTTGCTGCGTATATATATCCGCTCGGATTGCCGACCTCTAGCGCCGGGACCGAGGACGAGCTTGCTTATCCTGAAAATAACATCACATTCTATGGTTATAGTTGCAAGTGCCATATGGCCGGTTGTAGCGATGAACAATTGCAGGCTTGTTTGTTTGTGCTTGTGGCTCTTGCTTTGTCGGCTGTTTGTTGCGCAGCGGCTTGGAAGCTCTCGCATAGTCGCCGTCCCTTACTGCCCGGCTTCCTGTTGTAGGCTCGGGGATTCCACCGCCCAGAGGCTTTCCTGTTGCATGTCTGACGTCAGAAACTATAACTGCCGCCCATTGCTAAACTCCGAAGCAATGAGAACTTGCTTCCTTTTCAGTGTGTGTTTGTGACGCCACTACTCCCTTACACATGGATTGCTAGCATCGAGAGTCATGAACACGTTCGGTTTCGGGCCTCGTTCGAAGCTTAGATGCCGAGCTAGGCCAGCTCTTCATGGAAATTCCACAAGAGAAGATACAAAAAGCTTATGGGGGAAAAGGTCATGATAAATTTGTCTACCAACACATATCTCGTCAGTCGTTTGGTAGGACACTCCTAATGTCGCCTATCCATTCCTTTGCCAGCTTCCTGGTCCTGGCATTCTCCAACTTCTTTCGGTTTGAGGTTCCAAGTGTCTAAGTATTGTCCCATCCTTGCAGGTGATCCTAATTAATACTCCAGGATGGCCCACGTCTCGTCGTCGACAGTTGTGTAAATTAGGCCTTGCCCAAGCAGTTCATCCGCTGCACCTAGTACATCCCGCAATGCCATGCCCGTCGAGCTAGTTACTACGTTGAGGTGAATGCCTTCGTTGCCACCGGGTGTGTTGTTCATAAATGTGAACATCTTCCTTGCATTGGGGCCGCATCCTGAGAGCTTGCTGGGGGCCTGCCCGCCGGCTGCCGCACCAGCGCCAGCGCCGCCAGCGTAGTCGCCGCCGTCGACGAACATGCTATCTCCATCGGCGGCGGCTCCGTTCTGGGCGCCGAGCGGACCGCGTGTGTGGAAGAGATGCACGTATGTTGACTCGAGCATGTGGTAATTGACTTCGTTGTAATCAGGGACCTGGCGCAGGTCGTGGGAGAAGACGCTGCGCTTGTTGTTGGCAGCCTTGATGTTACCGGTCACACGAACATATGAGTCAAGCTCAAATGTCTGTTGAGGCTCGTCCTGCTTGTCGTGGTTGATCCATTTCGCCACGTCAATTTCACCGGTGCCGTCCCCGATCCGATAATTTATGACGGTGGACTGCGGTGTGGCCCTTCTTACTTGGCCAACAACGGTGATGAGACTCGCGGGTGCGCCATCGATCTTGAATTCGGAGCCGTTGTACGTCTCCTCTGCGTCGTAGATCTGCTTGATAGTAACTGGCCGTAGAGATTCGTTCTGCAGTTGATCACATATGAGTTAGCCGAAGGAAAGTAGAAATGAACGATACCCAGCAGCTGGATGGGTCCGAAGACGTATTGGAGGAGGCGTACCTTTCCTCGCGGTCCGGCTCCCTCGCCACCTTGACTGCCCTGCTGTGAACCGGCGAAGAAGCCGCCAGACTCGTTACCGCCGAAGCCGGTCTTGGTATATCCGCCGTAAGCAGCTATTTGGTGGTGTTTGTTAGCAAATGGTCTATCTGAGTATGTGAGCGGGAGCTGTGGCTGGTGGTCTTACACATTGTGGTCGATATATAGGTGGTGATGAAAATGTCGACTTGCGATGTGCGCGTGCATCAGCTGGGAGACGCGTTTTGTCGCGGCCTGCTTTAATTGAAGGCAGCGGAAACGACACTACTACCCCACGCTAACACAGCAACCACTCCCCACCTATTTTGTTCCACTTACCCTAGACCCGTGCGTGACCCCCAAAGGTAACCTCGAATCGAGCATTCACGGCATCCCTTGGCTACCTTACCTTAGATATGGTGGCTCTGTAGCCTCGTCCTGATAGAGTTGCAGACTGCTGGCTTTGGTAACGGCCTTAGCCCACGGATTCTACCCCTTTTTGTTTAGACCTAGACCTTCCACCGCCGTAACTTGAGGCGACGGAGGCAAACGGGTAAGCAAGATTTTGGGATCTCTATACCATTAACCCCGGCACCATACTACTACATACATGGGTAAATCACAAGCTCGAGCACGAGGTCGCGCGAACACTCTCAGAATTTCGAGGCCAAGGTTGAGGATAGCATTAAGCGAAGCGCCGAGAACAAGGGCCGAGATGGAAGAATCCCGTTGTTGCGTCTCGCACCTTCTAAGCGCAACAAAACTGCGGTTTGCCCCCGGATTCACAAGCCGTGCTAGCGGCGCAAGTAGCGGTACAGCTAAGCAAGGTACCCTACCCAGATGCATGGCGGCAGGCACTACCTAGCGATACGTACCCGGGCCCCGACTTTAGCCTCGGTTCCGTTTCAATAGGCAGAGCCAAGGTCCGGGGGTGACGACGTTCTGCTGCCCCCATGGCTTCAAATTCAATATACCCCATGCTTCTGAACTCCGACCTCGTCCGCGATACCTCCTTTCTCGTTCCCCATTTGCATGACAGCATTTTCATCGCCATCTTCTTTCACAACTCTGTATAACGCCATAGTCTGCAACAGTCAGAGCTGTCCACCACAATCTGCTTGCCGCTTTCATCACCGAAGACACAACTTCGAGATTGTACCATCAACATGGGACGGTCACAAACGGCCAGCCTACCTCTCATACCACTTGCGCGTGGATCTGTCCTTCTCCCCGGCCTAGTGCAGCGAATCATCGTGACTTCGAACCGACCGGATATCCCAGCCCTACTCGCCCACGTCTACGAACGCGCCGCCACAAAAGGCCCCGAAGGCCGCATCGATGCCATTCCCATCGCTTGCATCCCTCTCTCGTCGCCGTTAATAGGACCCAACGGACAACTGCTCATCAACAACGGAGAAGAGATAGACGATTCACAAGAGGAGATCAATCCCGGGGAAGCCAAGAAAGATGATCTGTTCACGTTTGGCGTTGCCGCCAAGATCATCGGCATCGATGGCCGTGGCACCGGAGAGTTTGCCCTGCGCGTCGAAGGTACATCTCGAGTCAGGATTGATGCTGTGTCTCGCGAACGACCATTCTTCGAGGGAAAGGTCACATACTTCACAGACGAAGGTACATTCTAGCCACCCATGACGTCTACGAAAGCCGACAATACTGACACTCCATGCTGTAGCCAATGCCTCGGATAAACAACTCCAAGACCTGTTCGAATTACTCAAGGTCCGATCGCGAGAATTAATAACGATACTACGCATAACGTCCTTGTTGCCACGCGCCAAGAACGCCGTCGGCCTCCCTCCCGGAGTTACGAAACGATTGGATATGCTCATCGCCAAACGGGAGATCGATGAGGCTGGACGTCTGGCCGATTTCATGGCCAACCTTGTGGAAGCCTCCCACGAGGAGAAGCTTGTAGTCCTGGCCGCTTTGGATGTCAAAGTTCGCCTAACCAAGGTCATCGAGCTACTTGAACGCCAGGTTGGCGGTATCAAGAACAGCTTCAAGATTACAACATTCACCTCTATTCCAGTCCAAATTCTAGACCGTCTCAATGATTCTGGCAATAGAAAGCCCGGAGGAGGACCTAACCTGCCCGGCATGACATTTGTGGCACCTCCGGGGCAATCCCATGGTGGCAACGATCAGAATGAGGACCAGGAAGCGAACGAACTGGACGAACTCAAGCGAAAGCTAGCTGCGGCAAATCTACCAGCGGAAGTGTCAAAAACCGTGGATAGGGAGCTTCGTCGTTTGCAAAAAATGATGCCTGCAAACCAGGAGTACCAGGTCACTCGTAACTGGCTGGAGACACTATCGGAGATTCCCTGGGCGGCTGTGACGGAGGACCGCTTGGGTCCAGAAACGTTGGTCAGGGCTCGAAAACAATTGGACGAGGATCATTACGGCCTAGAGAAAGTCAAGAAGAGGCTGATTGAATACTTAGCCGTCCTCAGGCTGAAGCAGTCCATCGCGGAAGAGGTAGAGGAAAAGATCCGCAAGGCCGAGGTCGAAGCTGGACTTACCACCCGCGACACCCGAGATGAGGACGATGCTTCGAAGCCACCTGCTGTTGAAGCTCCAGAATCCGATTCTGCGAAATTGCAGATTCTAAAGTCACAGCGGGTTGTCGATAAATCACCAATTTTGCTCCTTATTGGCCCGCCCGGTGTTGGTAAGACGAGTCTTGCCAAGTCAGTAGCAACAGCGCTGGGTCGTAAATTTCATCGTATCTCGCTCGGTGGTGTTCGAGATGAGGCAGAGATTCGAGGGCACCGAAGGACGTACGTCGCAGCCATGCCTGGACTCGTCGTCCAGGGGCTAAGAAAGGTTGGAGTTGCAAACCCAGTCTTCCTCCTGGATGAGATTGACAAGATTGGCATGGCCAGCGTACATGGAGATCCCTCGGCGGCCATGCTCGAGGTTCTGGACCCCGAGCAGAACCATGCATTCCATGATCATTATGTTGGTATGCCTATCGATCTTTCCAAGATTCTTTTCATTGCAACTGCAAATAACCTCGACACAATCCCCGCTCCTCTCCTGGATCGCATGGAGATGATTTTTATCCCTGGGTATACGACTTTGGAAAAACGCCACATCGCCACGCAGCATTTGATTCCTAAACAGATACGTGTAAACGCGTTGGCCGAGGATCAGGTCCTTTTCGGACAAGACGTTGTGTCCAAAATAATTGAATCGTACACTCGTGAATCAGGAGTCCGCAATCTTGAACGGGAGATCGGTTCAGTCTGCCGCGCCAAGGCCGTCGAGTACGCCGAAGCCAAGGATGGTGGCCAACTCGAATCTTACAAGCCCGAGCTTGATGTTGATGACATCGAGCGGATCTTGGGCATCGAAAAATTCGAAGAGGAAATTGCCGAAAAGACGAGCAAGCCAGGTATTGTGACAGGACTTGTGGCTTACAGTTCTGGCGGAAATGGAAGCATCCTCTTCATAGAGGTGGCAGACATGCCCGGCAATGGCAGGGTGCAGCTCACCGGAAAACTGGGAGACGTACTCAAAGAAAGTGTCGAAGTCGCCTTGACTTGGGTTAAAGCCCATGCCTACGAGCTGGGACTAACCTCAAAGCCTACGATCGATATCATGAAGGACCGGAGCATCCATGTTCATTGCCCTTCAGGAGCAATACCTAAGGACGGCCCAAGCAGTGGCATCGGCCAGGCCATTGCATTAATTTCTCTCTTCTCGGGTAAACCTGTGCCGCCAACTATGGCCATGACTGTACATCTCCCAACTCCTCCTTTTGTGCTATCAAATGCTAATGTGACCACGACAATAGGGCGAGATTTCACTCCGAGGACGCGTCACGGCTGTTGGTGGCATCAAGGAGAAACTCATTGGCGCTTTGCGAGCTGGCGTCAAGACGGTGTTGCTGCCAGCACAAAACCGAAAAGACGTAAAGGATCTGCCACAGGAGGTCAAAGATGGACTGCAGATTCTCCATGTCAGGTAAGCCACCCTGCCTGCTGCTGGTGGCATCACGGCAGCCCCGTTGCAGAAAACTCTACGATCTCGTGTGACTGACAATGTGATGTAAAATAGCCACATTTGGGAAGCGATTAGGCTCGTATGGCCTGATTCGACTTGGGCGAGCGACAACAACTACGCTGGTATCGAGAGTCGACTTTGAGGCGCCACAGCATTCGATCATCGGATGAGGGCTTTGTCTGCGTTACGCCTCTTGACACCGACTGGGAGTAGGTGCCCAGCAGAGACAAACAAGTAGCATGGCTGGCTGCATCTGCCACGTTTCGGCAGCGCAGAAGAGCCGCCATGGGACCAATCTTCAGGTGTGCTAGGATTGGTGCTATTGCAGCGACAAATCCGCCGCGCCGGAACCTTGGATGTATTCCTCGATCAGCCATGGCCTCCTGTCGGGCAGCGCAGCATGCAGGGACGGGGTTTCCGAGGCGAGCGAATCAAGGATATTGTGGCACTCGTGGCAAAATTAAGAAAGAGAAAGAAAAAGAAAAAAAGGTAGGCATGTCTCGGCTCATGTCCAGTGGGCAGACCCAGACACGCCTATTTGTTGCGAGAGACAACTGCGTGGGAAAGCCATGTGCTGCAGCGCCGAACACATGGCTGCGCAAGAGACATTAGCGAGGCTGGTGTGTCCGAGTACCTTATTTACCGAGAGGCGGTGGTGCATGGTGCAACAGCGACGCGGGAGAGGGAAGGACAAGAGCCTGAGCACATGCGTGGCGAAAAGCAATGTGCAGCCGTGTAAGCTTCTGGTAGCGCGCCTTGATACGTAAATTTCGTGTATTTATGTCCTCTTACGAGCGTTCTGAAGAATTGTGTTTAGCGATTGAGCTCGGGCTTCCTCTGTCTTAGGGTGTGTTTGATAGCCCAGTGGCTGGCTGGGCCTTTCCATCCTCCCACCAAGAGGCCCAGGTCTTTGTTCCGAAGTGTAGAATCAGCCATGTCTCACTTTTTCACGTGGGCTCACCAAAGCGGTATCCAAAAAGGAAAGAAACAATGGTATTAGCCGTGATAGAAACAAGCATGATGCTAGCTGCAGGCCCAGCACCAAGTGGCGTAGAGACTGCGCATGGCAAACAGCACAGATCTGAGCCTCTGACAATGTGCTCTCGAGCAGTGAAGTTGCTTTGTGCAAAGCATCCAACCTCTTCAATGGTGCGTTGAATGGCATGCGATCGGCTTGGCTCGAAAATGTGTCAGCTTTGACGAGTCCAGCAACCTCGTACGATCTCCAGCAGAGGGAATCATTCATCAGATTAACCGAACTGAGCTCCAACTGTTCGTGCAGCAAGTGGACGCTCAGGTGACCAGGAAATGTGTTCTGCATTACTTGCCTAGGGCAGTGTAGAGAAGGCTCATCTAGCCCTTCGTCTTTTGCTGGATTCGCAATTTCGGAACTTTCGCCAGACTAATAGATACCCTTGGCAACTCTGGTCGTGGCCAGGTCACGGAAGTCGCGGAGCCCACTAGAGGCTTCTCTATATTAATGAGTGCGGTGCAATTAGGACACGGTCAGCCCCAGGACTAGGGTAGTTAATTGCACAGTGGAACCAGTCGCCCAGTACATGTAACGTTAATCACGAGCAAACACTCATCAGGCACAAGATCAAGCAATAGGTAGCATGCAAGATAGAATTGCACACAGCGTCGGCACGTTGAAAGCGTTCAGCTGACACTTGGTTCCTCATGCCTCACCAGGCAGATGAAACGGCTCGGCATTGGGTTTCCTACCAGGTAGCACGGCAGTTGTCCGTTCGTAACCACAATCCACACACACAGAGTTGTTTGAGCATGAGTAACAGTTTCATCAGCACTGAAATCCTCACTAGCCTAGGGAAAATGCAGTGGGTGTGGTGAGGTGACCTTGTCGATATCAACCGGGGTGGTTATAGGCGAGAAGATCGGCTGCAGCCAAACCCGGCGTCTCGTTCGTCCCATCTGGCGCAATTGCGTACAAGCGAATGTTACACTCCTTCCGGAGTCGGGTCCAGGCACACCCGAGCTATGAACCAATCTGCCGGGAACACATGGTGTCACAGGGCGGCTTCTTGCAGCTTGGACCTTTGGCGGATCGAATGGAAGCTGGTAGCCATGGGATTCATGGGGCTGTTCATGCCACGCGGATGGCTTGCCGCTCTCATTCGCACCGACCATCCTGCAATCTGATCATGGGCTCAGTCCCTTAACCAACTCGTTAACTCCCGATAAACTCTAGGGTTGATTGCCATGTCGCATCGCACGCAATCCTGGGCCAGGGCGGCAAATTTTTAGATACGATGACAGCTCCGGTAGAGCTCGATCGGGTGTCGCGAGCCTGATACGTGCTGAGTCTGCTAACTCCTTGCCTTCTTCAGAGTGAAAGTCCATGCCAAACTGGGATAAAAGTTGCATAGGTGGGGGGAAAAGAAATTCTCCGTGTGGTCAGAACGTGAGGCGATTTACCAGGGCCGCATGTGTCGAACCTGGGCGCGTCAAGCCTGAGGGAAATGAACAGGCTGGGATCAAGCACAACCAAATCGAGCAAAGAAAGCGAGGTAATCGTTTGAGAGAAAGAGAGGGGCCACGGTTGAAGGTCGTAAAGGGAAGTCATACATCAGTCAAGTTCTGGCCCTTTGCCACAAAGCTTCGCTTGCAGCACTTTCTAACCCATCGCGCGCCGCTGCCGCCAAGGGCTGGTTCTCGCCGTCTCCATTAAGCCCGCTGTGATGACTCGGTAAATCACTTATATACGGACCCTAGGCTGGTGCCCCGTCGATACGTGCGCAGGAGGTGGTATTAATGGTACCTCGTATTGCGAACATTGAAATGGGTCCACCAATGCTTTTCGTCTCAGGAAAAGGCAGGTAGCAGCTTTCTTGGAGTCGACACGACGATAGGCGGGGGTGAAACAAGACATTTGCCCAGACTTGTTTTGCGGGACTGATGCCGGCTTTTGCAATGGGGCAGAAATGGCATGGCGCGAAACTAGAGTTGATGCAAGATGATGCGTAATTTTCCATGGATGGAGTACAGAGGAGAAAAGAGGAGGGGAGAGGAGGATGCGATGCGTACCCACATCTCCGAGGAAGTGCGATCAGGTCTCCATGAGACTCGGAGGCAGGCACCGAGCAAAGCGCTTGGGGCGGAGTGAAGTGGAGGTGGACGAAGAAAATTGGCAAGCGGCGACAACACGATGGCAACTGCTTGTCCGTGTGTCTCTATTGCTGAGGTACCTCTAACCACCTATTTCTTTCAGGTAAGGCAAGGCAGGTAGACATTATCTTATCTTGCCAAGTGGGTAGCAAAAAAAACGCGGACTGCAAAATATAATTCTTCTTTAATATTAATAGAAAATTTTAAAGAAATTCCTAGAAAAAAATCTTAAAATAAATACCTTAATTTAATATCTTCTTAAAGAAATTATATTGTTTTTATGTTATTGTATTAAGAGTATAATACAAGTAAGAAGTTACTACTTAATGCATTATTTATTAGTATATTAGTGGTTTTGCAGTCCGTATTTTTTGCTAACCGCTTGCTTGCCTTCGATACCCTATAGCAGGCAGCCTGTCCTAGAATTGTCTCTGCCCTGCAGACCGCTGATTCCTAGGAGCATGTGCTAGACCGGCTGCAGCGGTCGCTCAATGGACTCGGAGAGCGACTGGCAACCTCGGAATGACTGCGAGAGTCACGGTTCCAATGCTCTTATCCCCTGCACATGACCATGGGGCCTTGATCCATAGCCCATGCCTCTTCACACATCACCTCGTGTGATTTCTGGAAAATTAGATTGATTGCAATCTTTCCATCCCCCACCTCATCGAGAAGAAAGGGTAAAGAGTGCGGCATGGGAGGAGAAGGGAAAGTATGCCATCGTACCTTGGCCACGTTGCGGTCTGGTCCGTGAGCCAGCCCATGGCGTACATGGGGTCAGGTACAGTATGCCCATTGTCAATGAGGGACGCTCCCGCTCCGGCCACGCCCTCCCGGCCATCTATCCTCACCCAGTCTAAGTCGTCCTGGATCATGACACTTTCATTGTTGAGTTTTGAGGTCCTGGGAAATCTCCGAGAGCAACACAGCAGGTGTGCCCGTGCTGGAAATTACCCGGCCGACGACTTGACCGAGGTACGCAGAGACCATCATCATCATCATCATCATCATCATCTTGAATGAACCTTCGGCCCCTGCCTCTCACTCTTCCTGGGTCATATCCTTTGAGACGCTGTTAAACTGAAGCTTTTGTTGTAGCTGTTGCTGTACAGAGTAAGCCGTGGTGCTGATCCAGCACGGTGGAGCGCACGATGCATACCTTGGTACCCTCCCGCCTGTCAAAAAGTTGACTACCTTAGCTACGCCGATGGCAACGGACGTCAAAAGGCGGAAGTCATGCATGCATGTCGCGTACCGCCATTTTCACCCTGGCTAGGCGTGTTTGAGACCCTTGCCGGCGATCCTTTTCCCGATGAGAGGAGATGAGATGAGATGAAAGGGGAGGTAACTCTCACCGTTTTCCCTAACTCGGCCGAAAGTGGTTTTTCATTTGTCTACCCCTTTGTCTAATTACACCCTCCTTCATCAACCCACTCTTGCCACTCTACAATGAGCTAGCTGAGCTGTATTCCTGGAACAGCGGGAACAATCTCGATGCTAAGGTAAAGCTCAACAGAGTCTCATACCCGGGTTGTGCAGCATCGTTGGCCCCAAAGGAGGGTGTACCGTAACGAAAAGTAGGAAAAGGAGCTAGTGTGAAGTATGGTCAAGGCCCTATTTTTTTTTTCTTTCTAAGAAAAAAACATTTTACTCTGACAGCCGGTAATGGTTCAGTTTCCATGTCGCACGTGAAGCTTCGGCTGCTGGACAGGGATCCGAACAAGCGAGGCCGTGGGAGCGACAGGCGCCATGACGCAGAGCAATGTCCACCCTTCTTACCCTTCCCTGCCGCCGCCTGCCATGTGCCAACTACCCTGGATCGCCCCAGCACCGCCATCCGAGGGTCCGGGCATGGGGAAGGTCTCCCTCATCTGATGCGAACCATCTTCAGCCAATAAACGTCTTCCGACTTGTTCCGCCTGTACCCCAGAGCGCTCGCAATTTTGATTCTGCATGCAACCATAACAGACGTGTTGGACAGAATCTAGAGCCCAAGAGTTGTGGCTTGCGTTGCACCGCTTGTCCAGAATGGGCTCCGACCTGTGCCTAATCGGGCATCTCCCTCGTCAACAAAGGCCGTAGCAGCTGTAGACTAGGCCCGTGACGAGCCTCACGACCGCAGTAGGCGCCTTGAGTTCGATGCAACGGAAACGCTCCCTTGCCCTCACTGGACTAATCGACTTACCTACCTTACCCCGCAGAGTTGATGCAAAATCTCCGCATGCACAGTGCTCATAATGCGCCGTTCCCGAAAATAGGAGGCGGGGAAGTGGCGTGAGGCCACACACAAACATGACGAATACTCCATGTATCAGATACGCAGGCTCTTGATGGTGATTGACCGTCTGCCCGTCCTGGCCAATTTCAGTCGTCGAAGGCTCGCCCTATGCCGGTTTCGAGAGGTCGATCGTGATACAAGCTGGAGTAAGCGAGGCCTGCAACATCCTGTCTCGCGGCCGGACAATGAGGAGCTGACCCAGTACCTCGAGACTCATGTTCATGTACGTGCTGTACGACTGTGCGTGTGCATGCGCAGCCTAGCCTGATGGGTTTCACAGTCTCTGCATGACACCTGCTCATGGCCGGTTTGGGATCTTACTAGAGCAAAGCAGATTATCCGCCTCTGGCCGTCCACGATGACCATGCTGGCGGTTACGACCGAGGTTACACGGCGTCATCTGCCTGTGAGGTTGTGGCACTGCCCATGGGACCCCCAAGCCATGGCTTCAGCAGCTTGGGAACCGTGAATTATGACGATACCTCTTTGCCACAACTGCCAGAGCAATCGTCGTAAATCCGCCAAGGGATGAGGACGAGGATGATGGTACCAGTACCTTGACGAGTATGCTCAGATATAATTACTTAATGTCACAGTCAGAGCCTGGTCATTGAGACTCGACTTGAACCCTGACAGCCGAGCTACCATTGGTTGTTCGAGAACCGTTATAACATTGAATGGTTCATCCCGACACACGATCCCTGCAGCCTTGTCCGTCGTCATCGGCGCCGCCGCAGTCTGATTGGTGGCATTTTCTGCACCACAGGGCCCAGGATGATCTGGGATGTGATTAGCGTGGGGTAGGGGTGTGGGTGGTAGACGAAGTAAACACCAACTCGATTGGACATCGTAGAAATGGCCTTTGGAGGACCACAGCGCAGGGAAGCCGACCTGATGTGGCGGTCTCGAATCATGAACCTATCTTGCGCACTTTGAGCAACAGTGGAGAAATCATTACAGATAATGGAGGGCGAAGTGCGGTGAGTTGCAGGCAAGCCGCAAAGAATTAACCTATCTGAAACATCCCAGTAATTTCGACCCCTGCGGTAATATGGCGTGGGCTCAAGGAGCTCCCGGCCGGTCGCAACAGAGTTGGCGAACGTCTCCACATTCGTGATGGCCACGGCATGGAGTCTCTCAAACGTTCGAGAAGAGCGGTGTTTGCGTAAGCTTGACGCCCGCAAGAATAAGACCTTTGGTAGGCGGACGGCTCGCGGCGTATGGCGCATAGTTGAACCTCGTACAAGTGCGGCGCGAGCTACCGAGGTTGAGCTCGGGGTCTGGCGAAAAGTTAGCCGCGCTAGATGGGCAACGGCGGGGAAGAGCAGAGTTGCTAATCAAGCATAGTAAACTGCAGTTAATAAAAGGCAGATAGCAGTAATTACTTGGGCTCGCGCTGGGCCGTTCCCCCTTGGGTTGGGACGAAAGCTACAAGCTCGGTCTTCACCACCGCGCCGTACACCGGGTCGGAGAATGGGATAGGCAGAACGGGCGCCGAGGTTAACCACCCCCCTTGGTGAAATATGCTGGTAATTGCGCACGTGTAATTCCAGGTCCGCGTAACCGAAGCAAGATCGAGCAACTTATGTGCAGGTCACATTGATCAGTTCATTCTAGTCTTCTGTGATTAGAATGACATCACAGTGCGTTGCGCGTCGCCGGGGAACGGAAATCGAGGACTCCTGGGGGAAAAAAAACTCAAAAGGAACCTGTGTGGTTCAGGTGGCATCGCATATCGTAATCCTGACCTGCCATTTCTTTCCGAAGAAACTAGGATCATGGGTCTAGGTCTAGACTTACCGCCCGCCTCATTTGCAGCTGTTCGAGGAACTACGGCTCGCTTGTCAAGAGAAATTTCTTAATTTATTTTACATGACCTGAACCGCCACCAGGCGACAAGCGGCATAGCATGCAGGCCAAGCCGGCCCCGAGGATGCCAGGCAAGACCCTGTGAGCGAAGGAGGTCCAGGTTTTCGGAAGTTAGCAAGGGAGTATAAGGAGATTTCTGTGTCAGGCGAGGAGGGGCGGCGGTTAACGGTGGAGGAGGTGGATTGCATCACGACCCTTTCCGGGATGAGACAGCCAAATTTGGTTGGATTAGATGGCTTTCCAATGGCTTTTTTAGTCTTTTCTTTCCTTTTCTTCTTCTTTTTCTTTCTCGAGCCGTTTGGCTAGAGCAAAACAAGACAAGCGAGAAGTTTCCTTGATGGAGGCGCTTGCATCGTTGAGGCGACTCGTCTTTTCCGGGCTAAAACCTGCTTTGGCAACTAATTTGACTTCCACCCTACTTGCTCGGGGTTTACCGCGCTGGCGTGTGCGTGGCCTTGCACCATCTAAACTAGTGCCTCGGAGGGTTTCAAAGGAGACTAAAGCTCCGATATAAACTTCAAGATAGAAGAAGGCAAGATTGGCAAATAACCGGGACAGAGAACCCTCAACCAATCTGCAAAAAGGTGATGAAAGGGGCGATCTTTGAAGATCTTCAATGGGATAACGGGCCGGAGACCAGCTTTGTGACAATCTTTCACTCATGAGAGCTCGAGCTGCGTAAAGCAGCAACTAACCCAGAAAACCGCACATGTTCATGCCTCGTAAGATTAACATCTTTCTGCACAGTGGTAGCATTGATGAGGCCTTCGTACCTGGAAGACAGGGACCCCACGTCTTAGCGGCCCCTCCACATTTTGTTTTGCCCCAGCTGCCGGAATATGCCAGCCACACCAGGTTCAGGGCTTGGAGTATGAAGGGGTAACAGCAACGGGCGGGAGCCACGTCAAAGACAGAGAAGGGCTGGCGACGAAAGCCATCGTTGATAGCGTGTGTAAATCGTATGTTGGGCTCGGGGCCTGTTGACAGATTTCTCAAGCCATGTTCATGCCCGCCAGGACGGGCGGGCGCAGCTTTCAAAGACGTCGGCCCACGTGGTTCTGGAGATGCTAATCTGGCCTAATTTTTCTTTTTTGTCTTGCCAGTGGCTGAGGACACGAGAAGCTTGTGCCGCGTGGCATGTGGCGGGTAGCGTGGGCTATGATGCTGATAGCGTGCGCCTCCACGTTGTGATCAGCCGCAGCATTGACGTCTGAAAGGGCTAATAGACTAGTCAGTGCACGACCTGATGCCACTACAGCCGGTGTAATGCACTGTCACTGCAATTCGGGTCCAACGTCTTTCCTTGGCTTCTCCTCGGGTCAATGACGACGACGGTAAAGGTCAAGGTCAAGGTCAAGAGCCTCGGCGTTAGTCCCTCCTTCCCCTCACTCATTTCCCTCTGATTCATAATTTTAAGACGGCGGCCTTGCATGGCATGGCTCTGTAGCCGAGCTGCTGGTCGGCTCCACCACCTGAGACTGGACTGAGTCCTGTCTATGTTGCCCTGCAGAAGCGGTGCGTGCCATGCAAGGCAAGGCGATTTAGCACCCGTGCGTCTGGTTTGCTGGTTTCCTAGCGGCGGCGGGCCCAGCAGTGTGGGTTGTAACCGGGCCGCCAAGCATGGATGAAGAGGGGAAAAGAGAGGGGAAAGGGAGGGTGGCGCCAAACGAAGCAGCTTCTGCCACATTATCCGCCAGACCAGCAAAGACACGCGAGAGAGAGTGACCAGGGGAGGAGAAGGGGTGGAGGGGAAGAGCCAAAGGCACAAACAGAAAAAAAAAAAAAAAAAAAGTGACATGACTTGTGGTGGCCGACTTTCAGGCCCATCTATCTTGGTTCTGACGTGAGTGGACATCGGCTTTGTCCGGGGCCTGCGCGATATCGTGGCGCAAATTTTGCAGCGGCCTGCCAAGGA
>PXOD01000642.1:0-68988 GCA_003012165.1 Paramyrothecium roridum
GATGCATGCTGTAATGAGGCCTTTTGGCCATTAAGATTTGCTCGGGAGATATGCATGGCCTCCAACTGAAACCGTCACGCTCTGCCATGTTTGCGAGGCTCTCAACCCACTAACACGCCCATGACGTTCTCACGACGTCAACCCCAGCAAAAACTGTCTACCTCGGGCACTAAACAAACGTCCTTTCTGTCGACGTCGGTTTGTTCACCCCCCCCCCTCTCGGGAAGATTACCTGCCGGCAAAAAAAAAAAAAAAAAAAAAACCATGACATCGCAAAGCAGGCCCGCCGCGTCAACTCGGTCGGACGAACGCCCCAGGCACCGATTATAAGCTGAAAACTAACCCCTGGCAAGCTTCTCTCGTCTCTCTCTCTCTCTCTGCACCCACCCCCCGGACCCTCAATTTGGTGTGAAGTCCTCGGCTGTCCTCTGCTTACCCCTTCCTCGGCGTGCCCTTTTTTTCCTTCTAGAAGCTTTTTCCGAACCTTCTGTTTGGGGGCGGTTTGCCGACATGTCGTGCCAATCCGCCTCGCGACGCTATGCGCTGAGCGCGCAATCTTAACCGTCGTCCAATGGAAGCGCAGAGGCGGGCAGTCGCAAGTTTTCGTGCAGGTTGCCCGTTGCGGCTAAGGAGTGCGGCTAACGCCCTGCCATGGTAAGAAAGACATCGTGAGGCAAGCTAGGTAGGTAATTTGATTACTTTCCCAAACTACAGTGCCTTTTTTGGGCGGCGAGCCCTTTCCTTGGTTATTAGTCTCGTCGCAAGCTTCGAGCGGTATAAGCAACCCTGGCCTCTGACTCGTCACAAAGCCGCTGTCGTAGTCCCAAACGGGTAAAACGAGACATCCGGACAGCCTCCCCAAGGCAGCCAACAATTGATTAGTGTTCAGCGTAATGCGCTTGCGTCGTCGCTGTCGTACATCGCATTTCCCACCTTGTCGCAGCCGCCTCGCTACACCCTTCCCCCCCCTTCCCCCGTCATGCCCTCTCTGCCCTACGGCCACCGTAGTACGCCCTGTCATTGCCTGATTGGGAACTCCTGTGTCGTCTGCGCGCGCTAACAGCGTTTGCCGGCGTCCAGCGCTGCCATTTGTTTAGGCGGTTTCGTCTAATCCAGGGTTTTGGAAGTGGAGGGAGGGGGCGGCAAAGGTTTCGGTACGAGAGATACGAACGTCGGCCGTGGTCCAGGGTCGCCAGCCGGATCCACAGAGCCTCTCCTCCGGCTGCCACATGTTGGTATAAGACGGCAAAACATGAAATAATCATGGCGGATTGCATGTTGGGGGCTTTCGCGGTGCTTTCCCAGTCCATCATCAATCTTTTCGATATAAGAAGGCCTCGTCCAGCACAAATGTTGACGATTTCTTGAGCAGACAGAGCCATCAATCCAGTTCACCTCTAAAAACGTGTCCTCTTCACCTAGCACGTTCTTGCACAGCAATCAAACGAATTTCAGACTCGAAACTGTCATCTAGACGCAAAATGCCTTCATCTTCCAATGGTAAGAACCCAGTCCCCTTACACTAACCCCGTCGCGCACCGTAGCGTTCGCCTCACCCTTCTACGAGAAGGCTTCAAATTCTCCTTCAGTGAGCAATTACTGACGATAGACAGCCGGACCATCATCCGCCAAGTCGGAGGATGACTGCATGAGAATGTTTGCCCAGGAAATGGGATCCCTTCGCGACAAAGACCTCCCGCAGGACCAAAGCGGCGGCTCCCCAGCGGGCGGACGACCCGCAGGAGGCTCGTGTAAGTGGACGCCGCGGCACAATCAATCCTCTCGCCTGCTGACATTGACCTGACAGACCTGAACTCGCGAGGTTCGGCCTCCAGGGGGTCAGGAACCGACGCCATGATCGTCAAGAACATCCGAGCTGCCATGAAGGACCTCAAGCCCAAGCCTTGAAGAGCCGGGGGGACGTGGGCGGCGCGGAAAGGTTGTCGATACTGGCAAAGGTCAAGAAGAGATGAATCGGCCCAGCAAACTGTCCGGCTCGGGTGAACCGAACGGGCCGGGGTTGAGCGAGAAGTGATCAGCCAGTAATCACAACAACTCTTTTCTGAGTTGCCGGGTGGCGGTCAGAAACGGGAAACCTTGGCAGGGATTGTCATTCTTATGCGTCTTCCGACATATAAGCCGGTCGGGTTTCTACGAGATGGCCACCCCAATTTGAGCCTGTAGCGTTGGGGGAGGGGAGGGCTCTTACATCAAGGTTGGGCGGATGACATTGCTTCTTCACCCAACGCTCCGTGTTGCGCCGCGGCATGGGGACGGAGGGATAGAGCAATACGTGTTGTACGATAGATGGGCTAGATGATTCATGTACGAGTGTTGGCACTTGGTTGGGATGATTTACGCGATGGACGTTTAGGGGATTTTCATGAGGGTAGGCGGGAACAGCTGATTATGGACGGGACAGGAAATGAGGTGTTGGCACATGTAAACCCATCAGTTAGATTGAGAATGCTATTTCAACCCTGAGAAGGAGAAAAAGAAAGAAACGGAAAAAAAAAAAAAGATTCACTGTCACATGTGCAGTCATGTAAAACCCTAGCCACACATCCCCTTTTCAGCCGCTCTGCCCCGTTTCACAACTGCATGCTCCGAAAAGCCACCACGTGCTGGTGTCATCCCAGTGCTACGGAGCCGCGCCAGCCGCCACGTTGCACTGCAGGAATCATAGTCTTAATGGGGGTTTTTGCCAGTCTTTCATCATGCGTCCTTGTCGTTGTCGGCAGTTGGGTTCCATTCAGCTGCCGTGCCTTGGCCTGTTAGGGTTGGTTTGTGCAGATGTAAAAAACTGATCATTCGTGCATGCATTTCCCCTCGAGTGTGTACATGAATTGTGGAAGGCATTATTGTATGCATAGATGCAGAATGATAACCTCGGATTTCTATTTGCGCTCTATCTGTCTAATTGCACCCTTTTGTTGTACCCTTCTATTGTATCGTCTCTTGCATCCGTCTATTGCACCCATTAACACCAAAAAGCAAAATTCTGACAAAATTCCAACAAGAGTCGGTCAAGTCAAGTCAGGTCTAGAAGAGACCAAGAATAAAACAACCTCAATCAATCCTCAAAGTATGAAATACCCGCACAAATCCGCGCGTCGCAAGAAGCGCCTAGTTTCTAGTTGCTCTCGTAGATGGCAACGTACTTGACCTGCATGCCCGCGTCGAGGCCCTTGGCGGTCTGGGCGTTGGGCTCGCCCGCCTCCTCAAAGGTGGAGCCGACGGCGACGTTGAGCACGGGGAAGATGGCCCAGTGGGCCAGGCGCTTCCAGTAGATCTCGTTCTGGCCGTCGCTGTGGCCCGTGTTGACCTGGTGGCCGTAGACGCGGAAGTACTCGGCGCCGTTGTGGAGCCAGGCGATGCTCTGGTCCTTCCACGCGGCCGGGCGCCGGTCGATGACGGCGGCCCACTCGTTGAAGCCGTTGCGGTTGAAGGTGCGGCGCTGGCTCTTGCGCAGCTGGGAATGGTCGTCGCCGATGTTGCCCCAGTGCAGCGCCGCGATGGCCCAGTCGGTGCCGTGGGCGTTTTCGAAGATGTCCATCTCGCCGCAGTGCGGCCAGTCGATTTTGTTGCGGATGCTACGTAGGTTAGGTCAATAACACATTTCATGGGTCTCGTCCTAGGAGAGAGCATGGTGCCTCAAACGTACTCTTGTCCGAGGGTCCAGAACGCAGGCCAGATGCCCGACTGGTTCTCCCACGGGGCGTAGCCGGTGCGCAGCTCGGCCTGGATGCGGAGCTGCTTGCCGGCCGGGCAGCTGTAGCTCTGGCGGCCCTCGAGGCGCGCCGAGTACCACTCCTTGTTCCACTGCGGCTTGATGTGCAGCATGGACTCGCCGTTGACCGAGACGACCCACTTGTCGCGGATGTACCACTGCTTCTCGGGGTCGTTGAAGTGGCCGGGCTCGATGTCGTTGAGGATCACCCACTTGGACTCGTCGGGCAGGGAGCCCGCGGCGCCGTTGAACTCGTCAGACCAGAGGAGTTTCCATCCGGGAAGCGTGGGGGACATCTTGACGACGTGAAAGTGGGTTGGTGAGAAGTGTTCAAGAGGAGCTGGTGCTGCGATGTAGCTGGAGGCAAGGCTTGGAGACTGGGAAGTAGAGAGGATGGGTGATTGTGAAGCTGATGCTGGCTGAGATGTCGTTGAAACTGGAATCAACATGCTCTTTATACTTGTTCCATTCTACATCGTGAACTAATATTTCGAGTCATCACCAGATGCTCATGGTTAGATGCTCTTCTCGCGCCAGCGACAACTAGGCAATTCGTTGAACCCAGCAAAAGCTGAATGTCCATGTAAGTCAGCTTATGTGAACAGCATTGATGGCAATACTTTCAGGATGCGGGCTAATATCCTATTGCCGCTTTGGTAGGTATTCCCTTTTCCTGTAAGGTTTAATCAGCCTACTTATCCACCACGTACGTTGTTCCTCACTTACAAGTGCCGCCCAGCTTTATCCCTCACTTGCATGCCCAAGGGTGCATCGTGAGATTGGGGGAGGGGGGGGGGCACTACCCTGGATCTTGCATGACGAATGCAGTAGTCGAGGGTCGATAAGGCTGACCCCCGTCAGCATCTCAATCTGACGGCAACGGGTCTTTTATGCACGCCATACAGAGTGCAGCTCCACGAACCCGGATTTGATCTCACGATGAGACGGGCAGCCCGTGGAAAGAGGGCTAATTACCCGAATGTCTTTGCGCGTCGGTATCAACCACAGCAGTGGAGAAAAAAATCATGAGATCAGCTCAAGGAGCTGTCCTGCAGTAGTAAACACAGGTATCAGAAGTTCTATAAATCTGATGCAATGGAAAATCAGTGATTAAACCATGTAGCAAATCTTGCATTTCTTTTCCTTTTTCTTCTCTTCTTAGATGAACTTCTCATGTTTTTTTTCTCTAGTGCGTTAAGACAACCTAGACCTTGCAATTCATGATTGTTTTGCTCACCACCCCATACCCTAGATCAACTTTACCCTGCAGGCCAATCATTGACATCAAGCCCCGTCCGCGATGCCACTCTGCACTACTACCCTCTCGCTGAGGACATGAAGCATGGTAGGTACTGCACTGCACTGTCAGCGCATCAAGACGTCAGACCACCACATTGCCCTACGATATCTAGACCGCTACTATCCTTGACATTAGCAACAGAGTAAGCTAGTTAGTTGCATTGGCCTCGTGCCCACCAACTCGCAGAATTGCATGATCAAACCCCGGACCACGTGGACAAGCAGAGACGGTGAGAAAAAGCAACTACATCTTCAGCCCCCCAATCCTCCCCGCAGCCGCGTCAAAAGCAAGCGGTTCCATGCATTCTTCGCCAAGTGCCAAACCTTCCTTCGCCTCTCTCCCGACTCACTCCTCACTTGACCCGCCGCGCTTATGGTCCAGACAGCACATGCCAAGTGGATCTACAACAACGCAGCTTCTTGGACCAACGCATGGGCCAGAAGCCCAAAAAGAGAGAAAGGGAAAAAAAAAAAAAAAACAACTAGCATAAAGAAATGAGTCTTCTGCGAGAAGCAAAAANNAAAACTGCTCTAGCAAACCAGACTAGCAAGGGGATCCCCCTACCTCCATCTACTTTGGCGCATGCCACTCAAAGTGGACTCGTTCGGCCGCACCGACCGCTGCCAGACCCCTTCGCCCTCTCGGTCGTCTCCACCCACCCGTCCACCTAGACTCCATCTGATCATGGCCATTGCGGGCCGCTGGAGAGGTTGCCAAGATCTTTCCCATGTGATTCGCTTCTTTTTTTCCCTTTTTTTCTTTCCTTTTTTTTTTCTTTCCCTTCTTCTCGCTCTATACCGCCATGAGGCGAACTTTCAATAGACGTTTTCTTCTCATGGTCCATCCCTTCGCCCTCCAACAAATGATAGTTAAGCCAGGGTCATATCCAGCTGGGGCCTCCTGTTGGCTTGGCAGCTCTCAGTTTTGTCCAGCTAGCTAGCTCCCTTGGTCTTCCCAGTAGATCGGGTCTCCCCCCCTGCGCTATGTGCTTGTGCTTTGGGCTTGCGGTTCGCCTCGTTGTTGGTTGGTTGCCACTTTAGCTGAACTTCCTCTACTTTAGCTTGTAGCTTAGCTGAACCTCCAAGAAAATCAATTAAAAAAAAATTGTCCCCTCCTCTCCTGCTTGTCTTCCCTCTCCCTCTTCTTCTTCTTCTTCTCCTTCCCCCCCATCCTTCAACTCCCTTTCTCCTTTCGTGTATTCGATAAACACGAAAAACACACATAGGCGCACGCGACCTTGTCTGCATGCGCCCATTCGCCAAGTAATTGTCAACAGCAGGCGACTTGAAGTCTTTGCGCTTGCTTTTCCACGGGGACGAAGAAAGACTTCAACCACCACCCTTTTTCCGCAACGATAGTCTCTGAGACATCGTCACAACTTGGAAGCACTTGACCTCTGTGTCGCGAAAGATCCATCACCTGGAAACCCGGGTTTTCTCTTCTCGCGCTACTCTTCCGAAGCTGATCAGCTCTCGTCGCAAATTGCCAAAAGGTATGCGATCAATGCCCACGGCGCAAATCTCTCCCTCCTCGCCTTTGGCGCATTTCACTAACAAAACCTTGTTCCTCACCAGGTCGCCACACCTGTCTTGCTAGCCTAGATCTCTCATCTTTTTAAGCTAGCAGCAACGCATCCCGCAGCAATGGCCACTCAGACCGACGAGTTCTACAACAAGGCCAACGACGGCGCGGCCACCCCCGTCGGCCCTCACCCCGCCGAGACCACCACGGGCGTCGCCGCCACCGCCGTCCCCTCGCACGACAACGACAACGACAACGACAGCGAGGCCGCCGCCGCCTCGCAGGGCATCCACATCCTCGAGGCCAAGTCGACGCACTGGTGGAGCTACCTCACGACGCCCGACTTCTGGTTCGTCATCGCCATTGGCCAGGTCCTCGCCCTCTGCATCACCGGCACCAACACCTTCTCCTCGCTGCTCGCCGGCGCCGGCACCAGCATCCCCGCCTTCCAGACCGTCTTCAACTACATCCTGCTCTTCCTCATCTACACCACCGTCTTCATCGTCCGCGATGGCCCCGCCGGCTGGTGGCGCGCCGCCAAGTCGGACGGCTGGAAGTACCTCATCATGAGCTTCATGGACGTCGAGGGCAACTACTTCACCGTCCTCGCCTACCGCTACACCAACGTCATGTCCGCCCAGCTCATCAACTTCTGGGCCATCGTCGTCGTCGTCATCATCTCCTTCTTCCTCCTGCGCGTCCGCTACCGCCTCTTCCAGATCATCGGCATCCTCATCTGCTGCGGCGGCATGGGCATTCTCATCGGCTCCGACCATCTGCAGGGCTCCAACGGCGGTCCCGGTGTGGACCTGGTCAAGGGCGATCTCTTCGCCCTGCTCGGTGCTTCCCTCTACGGTCTTAGCAACGTCCTCGAGGAGTTCCTGGTCTCCAAGGCTCCCATGTACCAGTTCCTCTCCTTCATCGGCCTCTTTGGCGCCTGCATCAACGGTGTGCAGGCCGCCATCTTCGACCGCCAGTCCTTCCGCGACGCCACCTGGAACGGTGACATCGCCGGCTGGCTCGTTGGCTACACCTTGATCCTGTGCACCTTCTACTCCCTTGTTCCCGTTCTCCTGCGTACCGGTAGCGCCGCCATCCTCAACATCTCCCTTCTTACCGGCAACTTCTGGGGCGTCATCATCGGCATCAAGGTCTTCCACCTCAAGGTTCACTTCCTCTACCCCATCGCCTTCGTCTGCATCATCATCGGTATCACCACCTACTTCCTGTCTGGCGACGTCCTCGGTGATGCCCGCAAGCCCTGGCTCGGCGAGAACCAGGAGCGCGGTGTGGCCGGGTTTGGAACCGCCAAGCGCAAGGCTATCAAGGCTGCACAGAAGGCCCAGGCCGAGCCCGAGACCGGCATGGTCGAGGAGCGTTCTCAGTAATCAAGCCCGTCACGGCTGTGAATAATTACTTGTGTTCGTTCTGTGATGAGATGTTTTTGGAAAGGATGTGGGGAGGGATCGCACGATGTTGAGATTGAATGATGGAGTACACTTGGTCTATAGTTTTAATCTTGAATACCCATCAAAATTAACAATACAAACACAAGCCTTAGCTGGCATATCATAATCACTATTCTCCTCATCATATTGCGCTTAATTATGGTTGCACCATTCAGCTCTCGTGTTCCACATTATTCACATATACACAATATCAGAAAGTTCTTGGGGATCTTGATGCAAGGCAGTCAACATCGTGCTATCCTTTTGCTTATATACGTCGTATCGAAAGGCAGCCAAAAATCATTGTCAACTCCGACGCCATCGCTTCTGTTTCAACCATGTCCAACATTATCGGACGAAGCAGATTCCTTTCCAATTTAGCCTTGACATGCGAGTGACATGCGCAGGTCATCATTTCGGTATAGCCCAATCAGAAACGCCTACTCCGGCCAAATCCAGTATGGCGTAGTAATGTGCAGTAAAAGTTCGTGATGCACACGCTGATGTGCCCCCCCAAAATACGCCTCCCGCAAGTTGATGGAAAATTTACAGTTAAACGCAAGTTCTTATCGCACCTTAGTTGCCCTTGCTGCTACTACAGCCCGGATCAGGCTTGCCACTGTTCCTGGAAGCGGTTGTCGCCGTGGCCTTGCTGTCATTCTTGAGCAATCCCACCCGCCACTCACGGTCGCTTCGGAGCTGCTTGGCAGTATCAAACACGAGCGATTTCTCTTCTGGTTCGTGACTCAGGGGGATGTCGCCAGCACGGAATTTTTCTCTGGAGCCTTCGAGGCCAGGCGGAGGCCTGACCACAATTGGAATGGCCGCTTCTTCCACCGCAGCGTCTGGCCAAAGAATGCGGCGCGCCTCTTCATCAGTCATAGGGACCTCCGCATCATCATAAATGTCAGAGTGTGGTGATTCAACCGCGGAATCCCAAGTCTCTCGTAGCTCGGTCGGGGTCCGGAGGTTCTGCTGGGAGGTGAATGATGCCTCATCGAGTCGCGGTACGCCCATGGAACCATTATGTTGTGACAAAGGCGATGCAGGGCCATCGAGATGGCTTCTTACAGGCCCACGAGATCGTCCCCCATCAATGCGCAACGAGCCCGCAGCACGATCATCCATTCCGTATATTGAAGGGGCAGGCGTTTCGTCAGCATCGCTGTCCTCAACGTCTGTCGATTCGGCATCTTCGTCATCTTCTACCAACGTGAGCACATCTGCCCCTTCACCGACACCATTCTCTTTCAATTCATCCGACTCTTTCTTCAGCACCTTCTCTTCCGCGTTGCTGATGCTGAGAGGGAGAGCCGGCCTCACGGCCCCAGATCTTGCTCGATCCGCTCGTAAGATATTTCGTATGAGATAAAGCTCGTGCCGTTTGTAGGTGTCGTAGAATGCGCGGCTAATCATGGCAGCAGCATGCAAATCATTCAAGTCTGCGAATTCAGCGAGGATTTGGAGCCGGACCAGCTCCGGAAACTCATTGGCTACAGTGTAAGTGAGATTGTTTGGGTTCATTCGATTGAGGCCCTCCATTAGCACTGTTTGAGGTTCCGTCATTGCGTGCTTAGACAATGCCCACCCGTGGCTCTTTCCGCTGACGTCGTACAGTGTCAGTCCTGTGATGCTGTTATAAATATCATTAACGGCTGCTCTAAACGCCATGCTGGGATCACAGACGCCGCCACGGTGGACAGGCGTAGGTGGCCCCGGTACTCTCCGCAGTCCATCTACCAGCTGGGTCAGACTTCTCGATTGTTTGCGAGTCTCTGGTGGCAATGAATCCGGGCGCATAATACAGCTGAGCAGGTTGAGTTCGTTAAACATGAGCATCATCCATCCAAGGTTGGCGGCGTCACACGCATGGCTACCCTTGGGACACCTCGGACTGCTCGTTGGCGAGACTGCCGGCAGTAATGGCGTGGCAGCTGAGTGCGGTTGAGAGCGTTGCTCGAAAGGCGTTACAGGCGCGGCAAGGTCGGCGGGGGAAGAAGTTGGTTGACGCAAGTAATCCTGAATGGCCGCTGAGCAGCAGGCGTGCACCTGGGCCACTTTCGCACAGCGGACAGCCCATATCTTGGCTTTCAGTGCCGGCGACCACGGCTTGTTGTTTAAGTCGGCTTCTTCCACCAGGTTCAAAACTGCATGCTTGGACATGCGTGTAAAGAGCTGCCGCAGACCGAAAGCATAACTGATGACGAGTAGCCCATCCGGCATCTCATCCACGGCCCTGTTGATCCATTGAGGAAGCCATCTGTGCTCCACAACGACTTCCAGCGGTGAAGTGCTCTTATATTTAATGCAGCACTCCGCCAAAGCGACGAAGCGGTCAAATTCAATCTCCCGTGGTATCACGTCATTATGCATATGAGCAGCATGCAGGAGCAGTTCGAGGGAGCCGAGGCGGTTGACTTCATGCTGAGGCATGCGATAAAGCCTCGCTTCCGAGCCGTCCTTGCAAATGTATCGAACTGAGGGTGGGGGTAGATGGGGCGTAATGTCTTCGTTCTCGTGGAGCTGCAGGCTGACGGAATGGCCGGAGAACATGCGGGCAAAGATGGGCGATGTCTCAGCCAGCATGTAGGATGACACGCGAAAACGATAGACCGTCTCGGTGGCTGAACATTCTGGTAATATGTTTGCAAATTCGAGAATTGCGTCACCACGCTGTGCTATGGCAATCTCTTCAATGTGCCTGGCTGGGGAGATGCCCGATTCTCCAGCTTGTAACAGGTGGCGTATGTCAATCAATTCTTGTTTGACCCTCTCATAGTTTCTAAAGCGAATCTCGTATCTGGGAAACTGCAAGATGTCAGCTCAGCTCGGACATTCTAGGCGACTCGTGTGGCTGGCGAATACGCACGAATTGCGGATCAGCCGACAGCACCCTGGTAACACTGGCGTTGCGCATGCGGTTGACCGCTTCCTTTCGGAACTTCTTGTTGGAAAATAGAAGGTCAACCATTTCCTGCGTCGCCTCGCGCTCATAGCTTCTGTAGGTGTCTGCGAGGCTGACTTTGAAGGCGTCTGCCAAGGTCTCGAGACAGTTTTTCCAGTCTCGAATGCTCGTGAGATAAGGCTCTCCAACATGCATGCTCCTCGCGCCGCTCCCCGTGATGACCTCAGCAAGGCTGCGCCCACTGAAAGAGCTGCGCTGATCGAACGGGCCTTGGTGGCTGCGGGGCGAGTCGAATGAAGAATCACGGCGTGCCAGTGCGCCCGTTACGCTGGGGGTTGCCGTCGGCAGTGATCGTATCTCTTCACGTAAAATAGCGGTGCAGAGCTCAGAGCATCGTTCCCGGACCTTGGTAAACTCTTTGTAGGCGGAATCGACATGGCTTGGCCCGGCTGGCGCAGCGCGCATGCGCTGTACCAGACTTTGCAGCTGGCGCTGGTTGGACTCCGAGGTCTCATGCGCTGCGTTCGTTGAATTCGTATCCGTCGGCCGGAGATGCAGAGACGGTTCGCTGGTGTCGGTTTCGGGTTTGATCTACAGTCCCAGTCAGTCAACATAGATCTCAACTGAGCAGTCGAATAGAGCAAGCCTGCGATATGCGGCCACGCGGAGTTATTGCGTGGCTGCGATCGGGCACGACGTACCCCCCAGTTCTTCATGTCTTTGGGACGGCGCATGCCCCGGCTGAAACTGCTGAAGCGCCATCTCTTGGAGGTTGGGCTGGAAACCGAGGTGGCATCGCTGGTGCTTCTTGTAATCATGTCGCCGGCCATGGATGGAGGCGGGCGGGCGGGCAGCAGCGTCACGTCGATTTCAATCAGGCGCAACGGGCTGACGGGGATTACAGGAAGGAGGGTCGCGAGCGCGCAGGACGAGGCAGAGCCGCCAATCGTGATGAGACCGAATTATCCGAGGCAGCGTCAAGCGCTGGCATGCGAGCGCAGCATGGTAGCCAAGGCGCCGACCGATGGAACTGGTCACGAGATGGCGCGGGGGCGGAGAGTTTGGGGGAGTCGCCAAGCGTCTTGTGCCGCGGAGCTCACCAGGTTATGAGATTGTTCGTTATCTTGTCGTCTTGGCCGGCGGCGAAGGGGTCCGCAGCGCAGATCGTTGGCGGGTAGGTGGACGGTTTTCAAGGGTTGACCGGAGAAGCAAATTTGCGAATGTTCGGGGATCTTCGTTGGAGGATAAGCACGGGATAATCGTCGGTGATGGGACGGTGTGGAGGGCGAGGAGACGCAGTTGCGACGCGCTAGTCGATGGGATTGCCACAGCGTGGATGAAATGTGCGCTGGAGGAAGAAGAAATGACCCAAAGAGCAGATGCAGTTCTTGAAAGCGAGAAACGGTCAAAAGCTGTGGTGGCAGGATGGAAATCTGGGGCTGAGATGCGGTAAGGTAGGCCGAGTACAGTCAGAAGACAAGGCAAGGCAACGTAAGGTAGGATTGTGGAATCCGGGGAGCGAAAGTTCGAGGCCCCGTTTCCCCATTTCAGTGGACAAGACAAAGGAACCGACCCAAGGGGCAGCAGCCGCCCAGTCCAGCCCCAGGCCCAGGCTACCTGCTAGTCTCTAGTCCCCAGAAGTCCAGCCCGGGTACCGTCGTAGCACCAGCGTCCTGAAGGTCACAATGGCCTGCGCTGGGCTGGCTACGTTGGGGCTGTATTCGTACAGCAACCACTCCATACAGGTAGACACGCATGTAACTTACCGATGGCTACTAAGGTAATTACCTTGGGTACGAGGTGCGGTAGGTCCCCCCCTACCACACACGTGGAAAATGAAGGCACTCGGTAACCGTAGGGGGCCCGTCCCGACGCATGCATGCAACCTGCAGAGATGAGACTGCAAAGACAATGAGCGGGAGACAATGGCTCAACCCAACATCTATTCAGGCAGCCATATAACTTCCGATAGGCCTGCGGGCGCATGGAGATTCAAGACATGGCTGATCTGGCGCGGCGCGACCTCAGGGGACTTGAGTCGGTACTTCTGGTTTCCCGCCCGTGGGCTGAGAGGAAGGACGGCGGAATGCGGGGATTGCGACCAGCCATGGGATGGGGGAGGGTACCAGCACAGTACTTTCCCCTACAGAGCACCTCGACGCCGATAACCTTCAGCTGCACCCGTGGCTTGGTTCCGCCGTTGTAGCAGCAGCGGCTTCGATTCGTGCCGCACCAGCAACATCGTCCGGAGGCGCAAACTAAGGCACCTCGTGAACCTTTTATTATGGATGCCTGGACGCACCTCGTAGCCTCACTTTTCCTCCGTCCCCTCCTCTCCCCTCCCCCAATTCTTCGGCTCCAATCAAGGGTCCGTCCCGAGGTTGAGTTTCCTTCTCGAAGACTTCTGAGCAATTACCCGAAACAGGGTAGTATCCGGCCGGCCGGCAACCTGCTGCTGCGATGAGACCTTCCGCTCGGTTCCCCTTGGGACGACAACGTTACAATTGAGCGATGCAGGCCGTGACCCAATGAAACACTTTTCCTGCGTACGAGAGTCTCAAAGCTTAAGTGGACTGAGCTCTGGCGCCAACGGCAGCCGGACAGCAAACAATGCTGGAGTGGCGCATGCAATGAGGGGGTCGGATGGTAGAACGGCCAAACTGCGACGAGAAGGAAAATCAAATCTGATACGAGAGGCCAAGTCGTTACGATTCCATTATCACTCATGCCATCTTTAGAAACACACGCGCGCGTGTGCCATTGCTTGCAGAATTCCACGTGGCTACGGCCGGCCTCCCGGTTCTACGGTCTCGCACACGCCGCGCTTTCATCACGGCCAAACCCGATCCCCTGCGCCGCCCCTCCGATAAAAATGCTTGCCCTGTCCGTGCCCGAGCGGACCCGAACAAGATAAAAAGAAGGGGGAAAAAAAAAATCTAAATGACCATGTGGGTCTCGCGCCATGCCGCCGTCCATGCGGGCCGAGGCACAAGAGACTGTCGCCATGGCAAAGGAACCCAACAGCAGTTTCGAGAACCATGGCATGTTTGCCCGTTCAAACGATTAGCGGGTCTAGCCAATCTTGCTGAATCCACAGTCATCGAATAAATGCCAAACATGTGCTTGTGGTTTAATAAACATACGAGGCTTACCAACAGCTAGCGGCCGAACAAACAATGACTTAGCGCTTCGGCCCAGTACCGAAGCTGTGTGCTTGAAGTAAGGTAAAATAGGGAACAAGCTTGATGGCAGGCTCAGCCTCGTGTATCTGTGAGAGGGGAGGGGGAGGGGGAGGGGAGAAAGAACCCGTAAGGTTTAGGACACCTCTCGGTATTGTGTCGATCACGTCCACCAAGCCGTTTCTGCCCATCATGCTGGAACTTGACCGAACTAAGCCCTGCGCACCAATCCGCAGGACAAAGTTGTTTGTTCGGGATCTTCAACGACAGGAACTCTACGCCGATCACCAAGGTGAGTGCAGCAGGGCAGTCCCTCTTCCTTATCTGCAGAAATTTCGAGAAACCCACCGGGACTTTGATGGTGAAGCACGCCGCACCCACGGCAGGGTGTAGTAGGACCACTTCACTTCCCGGAACCCCTTTGTGTGTGATTTCCGCAAACCCGCTTGTCCGCCCTGCGCAGGGCATGGGTGGAAGGGGCCCGAACAAGAGAACGAGTTTCGGGGCCCTGACGGGCAACGGATATAAGATTTGATATCTCCTTTCATAATCGTTCGTCTGGCCCCCCTTCTGGCTGTTGCTTTAGTGTGTTTTCTCTTTCCTGCAGCAGGTTTTAGTGGGTTCCGTGCTGATGGGGCGGGATTCGGGCCACGGCGCGACCGATCGAAACCTTGCGTGCCGAGGCAAGGCACTGGCCGCCAACAAGAGGTCTACTAATTATGGCGGCGTGCACTGATCACGGCCGCTTTCGTTGGAGGCATCTCAATCTAACATCTGAGATTTCACTCCACAATCTGCATCTGGTTTTTACTCAATCTTGGAAACTTGTGGATGAGGTGTTGACGATTTCCCAATGCTTGCTTTTTGTTCTCGAGACATTGCTCTCTCATTTGCTAGCACAAGTGCCTGCCGTTCGAATGATGACGCATCAGCGCAGTAGCGGCGGCATCATCATCGACGATAACTCCGGTGGTTTCTGACGAAAGCCCGTGTTTAGCAGCCAATATCGGAACACCATGGACTTCTGTGGACCGGAGTTCGGGCAGCAATATTTTGAGCAATTGCAAAGCAAAAAAAACAACAACGAAACCAACAAAAAAAACTAAAACCTATGCAAACCGATCCTTATGGGTAAGCAAGTGGACATGACGTAACCCACGCCGTCTTCGCCACTTGGTGTGTGCACCAAAACACGCATTCGGCCGAGATGCAGCGTTCGACAAAGGCGCCCAATGCAGAACTACAGGGCGATTGCCGAGGCACGCACGCACTTTAGGCCTAGCGCCCACCGGCCGGCAGAGCCTCCCACTGGCTCCCAGCGCGCTGTGAGGTCCACCGTCCACCGTCCACCGGGAGTGGGAAGAGGAAAAGGATTTCCGTGCCAGCCCAAATCCCGAAGCCCATCGAAAAATGGGGCCGCCCTTTCCAAGATTGATCAAAGATACCCCCCGTATGGATGCGTAAAGGGGGGTGAACGGACCTATGACGGGTATGTCGGCTTTTGATCAAGTCCTGTTCGTTATTATGGAGCTCCGTGTGCACTGGAGCCCACCCTGGCTGAGAAATCCAACTTTTCCTCTGCTGCCGACGGAAATGATCTGATGGTTTATATCAAGCCCGCCTGTCCCACTCCCTGGGGCTGGTTCTGGCCCTTTTCGTTCCGTGTTCCCTTTCCCTGGTATCTACATCCAGACAGCTCCGGGAGTTGTCGATCTAACCTTATATCAGCTAAAAAGAAGGAAAAGGTACCATTCACAGGTTTGGTGCAACTATCACATACACCCACAGACGAGGACCTGCCGAGTCTCACTCAACACTCAAAACACCTTACCATATAGTGGGCAGCCATCTCAAAGGCTTTTTCCACATCGCCCACCATGGCCAAGGATGAAATCAGCCAGACGGACGGCCAAGAGCCCGTCCAACCCACCAAGATCCCCTACTGGCGTCTCGTCGCCGACCAGGCCGGCGTGACCCCCGAGGTTGCCAACTACGCCTACCCGGGCTCCGGCACCGAGGAGGACCCCTACCAGGTCAACTGGATCCCCAACGACCCCCGCAACCCCATGCTCTTCAGCAACTTCACAAAGTGGTTCATCACCATGGTCGCCGCCCTCACCACCCTCGCCGTCGCCCTCGTCTCTTCCGCCTACGCCGGCGGCATCCGCCAGATCATCATGCAGTTCAGCATCAGCCAGGAGGTCGCCACCCTCGGCGTCTCCCTCTTCGTCCTCGGCTTCGCCATCGGGCCCCTGCTCTGGGCCCCCCTCAGCGAGGTCTTCGGCCGCCAGTGGCTCTTCTTCGGCACCTACGCCGCCCTGACCGCCTTCAACGCCGGCTGCGCCGGTGCCCAGAACCCCCAGACCCTCATCGTCTTGCGATTCTTCGCCGGCGCCTTTGGCTCCTCGCCCCTGACCAACGCCGGCGGTGTCATCGCCGACATGTTCCCCGCGGCCCAGCGCGGTGTCGCCATGGCCATCTTCGCCGCCGCTCCCTTCCTCGGCCCCGTCCTCGGCCCCATCATCGGTGGCTTCCTCGGCATGAACGCCGGCTGGCGCTGGGTCATGGGCTTCCTGGCCGCCTTCTCCGGCCTGCTCTGGATCCTGGGCACCATCCTCGTCCCCGAGACCTACGCCCCCGTCCTCCTTCGCAAGCGCGCCGCCAAGCTGTCCAAGATGACCGGAAAGGTCTACGTGAGCAAGATCGACCACGACGGCGGCCGCCCCACCCTGTCCGAGTCCTTCAAGACGGCTCTCTCGCGCCCCTGGATCCTGCTCTTCAAGGAGCCCATCGTGCTGCTCTTGTCCATCTACATGGCCATCATCTACGGCACCCTCTACATGCTCTTCGCCGCCTTCCCCATCGTCTACCAGGTCAACCGCGGCTGGAACCAAGGCGTCGGCGGCCTGTCCTTCCTGGGAATCATGGTCGGCATGCTCTTCGCCGTCGCCTTCACCATCTGGAACAACAAGCACTACATCAAGGCCCAGGTGAAGCACGGTGGTTCCGCTCCTCCGGAGGCTCGTCTGCCCCCAGCCATGATTGGCTCCATCTGCCTTCCCGTCGGTCTCTTCTGGTTCGCTTGGTCCAACTCGCCTTCCACCCACTGGATGGCTAGCATCGCTGCCGGCGTGCCCTTCGGCTTTGGCATGGTCCTTGTCTTCCTTAGCATCATGAACTACCTCATCGACGCCTACACCATCTTCGCCGCCTCCGTCCTGGCCGCCAACTCCGTCCTGCGATCCTGCTTCGGCGCCGCCTTCCCGCTCTTCACCACATACATGTACAACGATCTCGGCATCCACTGGGCTTCGTCCGTCCCCGCCTTCCTGGCCCTTGCCTGCGTGCCCTTCCCCTTCCTGTTCTACAAGTACGGTGCTCAGATCCGCGCCAAGTGCAAGTTCGCCGCCCAGTCCGAGGCCTTCATGAAGCGCATGATTGAGAGCCAGCGACAGGTCGAGGAGGAAAAGGCCGCGGCGCCCACCGGAGATGACAACTCCACCGACGGAGACGCCTCATCTGATGGAGACGACACCACTCAATTCGCACCCGTCACCACCACCAGGACCCGAGCATCCAGCCGGGCAGGCTCAATGGCGAACCGTCAATCGTACAATGGAAACCCGTACGACATTGACCGCGTGAACACACGTGACTCATTTGCTTAAAAAAAAGCGGATGTGCTATTTCCTTTTTATTTCAAATGCATAGAACGGCGTAGGATAGAGATACCTTGTCTACGGACACTTTGTGTACTTTACATAATACATAATACACTAGTTCATAAACATGTTTGTTCACAAGTTGGTTGGCTCTGTCTGTGACAACGTTGCTCAATTCTGAAATCCTGTTGGCCCTACAATGCGCGACAAAATTGCAACAACCGTATATTGTCCTGAGAACATTATAAAGACCTTGATAAGTACAGGGTAGCTCATCAAATGAAATTTTCGTATCGTATCACAATTGCTCCCATGAGGATGGAGTCTAAAATTTTCTTTGTTTCGTTATCTTTCTGTCCATGCTTTTAATAACATCTTTCTATAGGCGCTCCGCTTGTCCTGTCAGAGCGCTGCGTAACCTAGCAGATGTTCAGCGCTACCTTCGCAACCCGTACCAAATGAATCGATTTCGATGCAAAACGCCAAGCCCTTGCCCTTTGTAAGCCGGCTTTGTATATAATCGCCGGTTCCCGTACTCGTCCATTCTCTTCTCACATGCAGGCATACCCTTCCTTGGGTTGCGAGGGAGGAGCTGCAACGACGCTCATCTCCCGTCTTTGTACATCGTACACGTCATCTGCCTCGCTCATACTAGCCTCGAGCTAGATGATCCTTGATGTCCAAGCTCCCATCACATTTGTATCGTCCGGTCTTTGTTCCACTGCTTTCCGTGCTTGGCTCGAAAACGACAGGAGCTTAACCCTTCCACCAGTCTATCCAAGATGACTCGTACAACGATTCGTGAGTGAATGATACCCCAAATGGGCGGAGCAATTTGCTGTTTGCCTGGCCTTGCCGTAGGTCAATATCAGCTCCAGAAGATGCCGCGCCACGAGCGCTTCCTGTATGAGCTCTTCAGCCCCCCTTTCGCTCTGACTCGTGCCTAGGTGGCAGTTCAGCGAGAGGTTGTGGGGTAGCACCGTTCAGTCCTTTCTTCTTGCCTTTGCCAGCCTTTTGCCATCCACCATCGCTTTCGCTCTTTGCACTTCGGATATGGCCGTTTTCCCTAGGAGGTGCGGTCCTCTGAACGGGTGCAGCTACCTTTTGCGTCTTCATCGGCTTCGCAGTTTCCTGCGAAGGATGTGGAATGTCGTTGGAGACCGACTCCATTTTGACGCTGTCGTTCCGAGGCGCCTCGTCTGCGACAGGCTCAGCAGAGGGTGTTGTTATTTCAAACTTCCTAACAGCTGTTGGGGATGACATGTGTGTCTCGTAGACTGGCGAGAGATGCGATGCCAAGTCGGCCATTGAGGACTTATCTCCACGATGGTCTCGGATGGCAAGATCCAACGGGGCGATGACGCCGTTCTGTGGTTGTCGAGCCATAAGGCGTTGCCGCGCCGACGGTGATAATCTCGACATGTTCCCACTGGCAACCTCTTGCTGAGCAGCTTGGGGGTTCATATAATACGAGTTCATCATTGCAATGCGCTCACGGAAAGATGCATCATCAGCTGGAGGCGGAGCGACGGGCATGCTAGACCCGTTGACAACAACAGGCGGACCATCCACAGGCGTTGTATTTGATTGAGGGGCTTGAACGTTATGAGCAGCCTGGGCCTTGGGCACATCGACTGGGTTGCCGTTAATTGACAAGCCAGGGTTGATCTGCAAAGGGTTATCGTATCCTGAAGCAACGGTCTGTTCTGAGCCGGCTGTCTGAGAGATTGGCGACGTTTTTTGGTTCGCGCTAATGCTCGTCTTCAACCCAGAGCCGTTTACGACCAATGGGCGCGACAAGTTTTTGTTTTGGCTGCCTGAGAATGGTGCTGATGTGAGGGGCGCAGATGCCGTACCTGCCGAAGATGCTCGTGCATGACCCAAGGGGGAGGGCGACCGTGAGGTTCTTTTCATCCTCCGATCTAGGATCGTCTGAGGGAGCTGATCTGTCGACAGCCTTCTCCGACCAGAACTCGATTGATCAGCCAGGTCGCCAAATGCAAGACCGTTGGTTGAGCCGTGAGGCTTGGCCGGCTGATGTCGAGGCGGGCTTGCATTTTGCGCTGGAAACAGCCCAGAGGGCTTACCATCGTCAGATACCGGCGAGTCGTTTGTCGCCTTTGGAGTCTCGTCGAAATCTACATCGTCCGACATGAAGCTAGGGATTGGTACTCCGTTAACTTGACGAGGCACAAAGACCGGTGCAGCTGCTGTTTGCTGGGTTCCCATAGGGTAACCGGCAACTGAGTTTTGCGCTGATGGAGACCGAGACGCTGGCTGGGATTGCGAGCGCAAAGAGCTGTTGGAAGTTGATGCATCTGTACCTGCGGTGGACCTCTGCAACGGACGGCGGTATTCCTGGGGAGCGCTGCCCGTCGTCGCAGGCGATGATGGATATGTCCCGTACCCTGCGGCACCTGTTTGTTGGTAGAACTGATGGCCAAGACTGATACCATATAATGCGTACAAGTCCGGCCTTATTGGCGCAGTGAGCGGCGCGTTGTCGAACGAGCTAGTTCTGGAACGATCCGCCGATTGTTGGCCCGAAGCTGGCTGCGATGAAACCCGTTGTTGAGCCAGGTTCTGGTGTTGTAAAAATGCTGGAGACTGTGCATACAGATGCAACTGTCGCATATTCTCTTGGTGGAAAGCCATTTGTGTCATGAGGTCCTGCTGTGCATATTGGAACTGAAACTGTGGGTTTTGATACCAGGATAGGTCCTGCTGCATGCCCATGGCCGGCATAAACATGTTCGCGTCGTATGTAGGTACGCTCGAAGAGGCTCTTCGATTGTTGTTGTTGTTGCGGTGCACATTATTGTTATGCCTTGCGCCTCCCCTGTGGTTGCCACGACCACCTCGTCCCGACTGGGTTTGCGATGAGCTCCGGAGTAGCACCGGCCGAGGCTGTGGTGCGGGTCGCGACCAAACCCTCTCTTCCTCCTTTGGAAAGACGTATTGCTCGCAAGCTTCTTCCAGTTTGGCGGCAGAAATCAGATCGAAGGCTCTCCTCAACTCCAGATGAAGGCCACGGAAAGAGTACTCATCAGCTGTATTCCCCAGGTTTCGACCAGTGTTGAATGGCTCCTCTACGCAAAGCTGATTATTGATAGCGTAGTTCCATTTCTTCTCGGTCTTTGTAACGAGCTTTCCAAGGCGTATTGATAAAACATGCTTGTCGTAGTCGAATTCGTGAGCATAAAATCGAAAGAACTGGAACAACAGCTCGGCCTCGGACGACTTGTTCTTGTTCCCGAAGCCCTTGAACTTCTTCACGTTGTCAGCAAAGTCACTGGTGGTGCCATCAGCCTTTGACAATTTGTGTGGTAGCTGGTGAAGTGAGGGCAGGACTGGAGGATTGCGGAGCTGCAAAAAGGCAATTATCAAGCAGATCCAAGTGTAGGAGCTTAGAGTACCACCAAAGGCTACAAAAACAATCGTTAGCAACAATAAGGCGAGCAGAGTGTGGATGGGGTGCACGCGAACCAGCATCGTTGACTATCCTCCTCCTGGTCCAATGTTTGATAATCATTGCCAGCTGCCGCACTCGTGGGTCGGTTTCCACGTATGTTCGAACCATCCTTGTGTTCTCAAGCGCAACCGTGTTATTGACGTTCATGTCGCACGCAAGTCCCAGCTCAGGATCCCAGATTTTTACAATGGGCACCTTCGCGGCGGAAATGCAAACAACCTTTTCCATACCACCTGAGTCCACTGTCAGCCAAGCCTTGGAGCAATCTCGACGAAAGGCACTCACGTCTCGCCAAGAGATCGGCAATCATGCACACGCCCTCCATGTCGCGCCATGGTGTTGTTATGCATATGTCCACTTCAGAATATTAGTCTCCGACACTTGATGCTTTGCGCAGTATACGAAGCCGCGCGGAGAGGTTACTCACCATCAGAATCATCCGAGCATAGCAAATTCCCTGAAGATCCAAACAGATGTACCCTAATGTCGTGCCCCGGCCACTCGTCATTGAAAATCTTTTCAAGCTTCTGCACAAGTCTCTTCCTGTTTGCCTCCACCTTCTCTGTAGGAAGTAACCGGTCATATATCTCGCGCATGTCGGTGGCAAGCTTTCGCTCCTCGTCCTCCGATAATTTGCTCTTCACATTGCGCAGTTCCACCTTCTCCAGGCGATCGCTACCAACGCTGTAAGGTATCCGTCTCCTCGAGTTGATCTGCGCAGTTTCGTACTTGCAGCCGCCTAGCCTCGGTGGCAGGGGCCGCAAGGAGGGCAAAGTACCGTTTGTCTCGGAATAGGCGGAGCGAGGCGAATGGTTATTACCAGACGTCGGGGAAGGCTCGCGCGACTCGAAGGAAAACTGGCGGGCATGCTGGTGTGGTGTTGAAGGCACAGAGCTCGAATGTATTTGAGCCTGTGCCTGTACCGATGCGGCTGCTGACGAGCGATGCGACGGACCTTTTGAAGTCGAGCTTGAAGCCTCTGGAACCTGCTTGGCGGCCATTTTGGTCGTAGGCTCCTTGGAGGTTATAACCGATCGGTTTTTGTCGGGAGTCTGATGTGAGCGCCCCCCATGGCCTCCGGTTGTGTGTCCCTTGGCGGTCGGAGCGTCTTTGATTGACACTTTGCTGGAGGATCGCGAGCGAGGCGCGGCGGGAACGTGGGGAGCGGTTACAACGGGCGGAAGAGCGGGAGAGTGAAGACCGCCTCCGCGGGCAGGTGAGATCAATTTGTTGTAGTGGAGAAGCTGGGCCTGGTAGATGTTGGATTGCTGAGGGAACAAGAATGGAAGAAAGTCAAGGTGCGAAGGAAACCGAGCACCAGCGGCAGCGGCACCGTCCTGCGAGCCGTCAGCTGCGAGCGCAGTTGCGTGGTTTGGCGTGCCCACAGATGGAGTGGACGGAGCGGTGGCGGCGGGGGTCGTGGGCGTGGATGGGTTGATCCACGGACTGGAAGGATAAGAATGATGAGTTTCGGCCGTCGCAGACCGGGCGTCCATGAAGCGAGCGAGCCGCGGCCTGCAAGAAAGTAGAAAAGGGAGGCGACCGGCGTGCTACTATCTGAAGGAAGTGGCCGAAAGTATGGAACGAGCTGATGGAGAGGGAAAGAGGCAAATATGGTCCTCGATCTCGATGTTTCGTGAGACGGCGGGCACACAATGGAGCGTCGTTACGTCGGCACGCTCAAGGTAATGCAGTGGGCAGGCGTCCCTGGCTGTGTCTGCATCCACGCGGCGGGCGAGCAGATCGAGGAGGACGGAAGAAAAGAGGGGGAGTGAGTTCGACAGCGAAGGGATCCGAGGCTGATCTGCAGGTTTTGGAACGAAGAGGTTCGTCCCAGATGTCGGTCACGGTTTTCGACTGGCTCGCCCCTAGTGCGGAGGACGGAAAAAAGAAAGAGAGAATCGCCGTTAGGGAATTGTCGAAGCTAGCAAGCCGAGAACATCTGGCGAAAGAGTAAGACGTAGAGACAGCGTACGAGAACCGACCCGGCGGGATAAGTATGGGGAATTCCTCGAGATTGCGAAATGGTCTGGAGTGGGACAGGCGGATGGAGATGCAAAAGGGGTCGTCGGAAGTGGTTTAAACGAGGACGCGTGGGGCAAAATGCGGCAGGCGTATGGCGTAGGTAAGTTCAGTAAACTAGGTAAGGTAAGGCAAGGTAGGCGGAGGCGTGCAGTACTGTAGCAGTAGGAGTAGGAGGCAGGTAAAAGTGTAAGGCGTAAAGAGGCCCTGTGGTAGTGGCCGCAGCGGTGGGTGGTGGCGGTGGTGGTGGTACTACTGGCAAGAGACAGGCGTACGGCCGAGATGACAGTGACAGAAGAAGCGACGAAATATTGATGGGACCAGATGGGGCGTTGTGCAATGTGTGCGAGGCTACCAAAATAGAAGTAAGACGATGACTCCGTAAGACGAGAAAAGCAAGAGTCGTCCCAGCTGTCAACAATCTCGAGTTCTTTGAGTTTCCAGTCGCGGTACAGTAGTGGGATGAGATGGCATTGGGGGACCTGGAAGCGTCTTGGTTGCAAGGGGTGTTGGACGTTGGTGCAGGTACCTCTTCTCCCCCCCCATGTGCCTGGGCTCACACTCAAATGAAGTGCATGTGCCTTCGGTCGATCGGGGTGATGGTGATGAGGGGGGCCAAAGTGCCCTTCTCTTCCCGCTGTGCCCACCCGCTAAGGGCATGCTAACGTGTCGAGGCACGCTTCTTTCACAGCACCCGCCGGAGCGTCAGGTACCGCACCACCTCTCCAAGCCCAGGGAATACCTCGTTTCGACAGCCACGGTGTGCGATGTACAGTACGCGCGGAGAACCGACGCACGGCCTCATCCCAGCAGCCCTGTAGGTTCAGTGGTGTATCCCGCTAATGCCGAGGGCACCTTACCGCCCGCTCCACCGCAGTGGGTGGTACCAGAAAGCTACAGCTGTCCTCTTGTTTCTGCATTGGGGAGTTTGGCATAGAGTTGATGGTACCTTGCTTGAGGAGTCATTGAGTCGTCCTTGCACTGTTCTGTTCGCATCACCCAGTCACATCCGCAATTAGCCCATGTGGTCACGGGACTGCGATTCTTGTCACCTCCTGCCAACCAGCCCCCGACAGACCCCGACATCACCAACGAGATTAACACAAGGCCACGACATGGCTGCTCCATGTCCCGGTAGTCATAGAACGAGACCCCAAATTTGACCTTGCATATTCGACCTGCCCCGCAACCTCATCTACACCAGGCAGATTGGTGGCCTAGCGTCAGTCTGAAGAAAAAGCACTGGTCTGGTCTAGCACTAACTCTGCCCAGGTGCATGGACCGACCACAAGCCAGCCTGCTCGCTTTCGCCAGAGAAACCGCACACACGGTGTGCTCCATCCTTGCTGATTCACTTCCCCCACTTCGAGCACGGGTACCTGAATGGCTGAGGCACTGCTGACTTTGTGTGCGTACAGAATTCAGGAAGGCCGAACCTAGAAGGCCGCCCCCCCTTCGACAGAAGTGCTTTTGGCTTAGGTTTGGCATGGTAACGTGTGTCAGAAGATCGGGCATGGGTTATTCCCGATCGCAAGACATGCTGCGGCGACTCGGCGAGCCGTTTGCGTTTCCTACGCTCACTCGCATCACCAACTGATCCTACCCAAGCTGTCTTTAGTAGCATGGGTCAATGATAACAGGCGGCTTTCGGAAAGCACTTTGGTACCGAGCCAGAACTAGCCTGGGACGCCTGGTCTGGTGCCAAGTCCATCGTGGCAACTGCACGGAAATTCCAGAAGTACAAAGGGTCCGAGGCGCGACGCGTACCCCAGGACCACAAAATGCACTTTACGCCGCGTGACAGATTCGCAGGGATACTTTGGGGGTTCGTACCGCCCTGTCAGAGTCACTCTCCCGTTCAGATTGATCCTGCATTGCTTGTCAGACAGCAGCTTTGCAAGGGAGAGAACACGAGACCTCCATGTGCGCGGAGTCCGGACATCGAGTACCATGATGGACTGCCGTCGAAATGAGGTCATAGCTTCCCTGGCTCTTAGCATGGACGTGCTGAGCGGCCGAGCGCCAGCTGGAATTAATGGCGAATGCAGGAGTACTGTCTAACGGAGCATGGCCTGAGATACTTCACCGTTAAGGTAAGATAAGGTACAGTAAGTAGGTAGGCGTAATCTATGCAGGCTTGCGGCATGGCATGGGTGCAGAGTCGACAGCAAAGGAACGCGTTGTCTACACATGCAAGCCGTGAACACATACTTGACATGGTCTGCGCTAGATTGGTGCGCATGTCTTCGATGTGGTCCCTCGTGTGGTCCATAGGAAATACGCATGGCTTAGCTGAGCTGAGCTGAGATGCGTTTGACCTAATTTGCCGTTTCTTCTTTCTTTGTCTTCGACGGCTTGCATGTAATCCGAAACATTGGAGGTCGGCATCCCCCGGTCAAACACAGGTGCATTGTTTCGCAGGGTTGCCGCCCGTCCATTAATCACCACCTGGAGTGGGTTTCTAGGAAATCGGAGACTCTCTGATTATGACGCTCCTCCACAGAATGTGCGCTCCTATTTTCGCCTCCATCCAGGTTGATCCTCAAATTTCCAGAGAGGGAGTTCGAAGTCTTTTCCCTGCTTGCGTCTACGCTTAACTTTCGTCCTTTCAGCCTCCGTCTGTCTATCTCTTCCTCACACCGACAATAAGCATATTTTCCTTTCTGATCTCCAGTCAGTCACGACACTTTGATCCGTCGCGCACTGTGTCCTAGTTTCGACGGTCATTGTCGGCATTATCCCCGTTTCCTCCACCACCAGCCCCTGTACAGACCGTTCTCAACACCGTTTCTGTCGTTTCTGGCTCACCCACACACATCGACCCTCTCATTAAATCGTCACAAACCCGCATCACTCAGCACTGGACCTTCATTTCTGACTAGTATGGCTCGCGGTGCCCGCTACACATGATCGTTGCGCGAGTTCTCCCGAAATTTGATTTATTGCCTGATTTGGAAGTTGGCGGCCTTCCAACCTTAGACTGATTGCTACGTCCACTGCACCCATCCCCTACACATCCATCAAGCCGGGTTTTCTGCTCTGCAAGGCACTGACATGCTCACAGCCCAGCGGCTACTTGGCCCCAATTTCGTAGACATCTGACAAATATGGGGTTATCCACAGGGCTGAGTGGTGCCGGCTACGGCAATTTCTTGTGTATCAATACGACAGTGGCTTGGCCAAAGGATTTCCTTTTGCATCGCCTCGCCAGAGGTAAGCACCGTATGTTCAAATATGGCTTTTGGAGTCATCTGACCGTCTACGAAATGACACCGGAAACCAAGTTCGGATCGGTAAGTCTGCAAGCCCCGTCTTTCGCAGAGTTGCCGGCCACGGACGTTTTGCGAGCAATGACGGCAATGTGTTCTTGGTCTCACCTCGAGTGGCTGGGATGAACGACGCCAAAGACAACCGGCCATATCTGCACGGCTTGCTGCTTTCTTTTTCGCAAGACTTCTACATCCTTTGGTAGGTGTTGCCTGGCGCCGACGGGGCAACTGTGCCGCGATGTGGTTTGCTTCAAACGGAAACGTAAAACGTCCCCAAGACCTAGCCAGTATTATTCCTTGGCTGTGTCTCGATTGGAAGCCTCCATGTCGCTGCCAGATTACAGTATGGACTATTGCCGGGTCATTCGGTCTTTCCGCCGCAAGCTGGGGGCATCGTGCACGGTGTCAATTTCCCCAGCTAATATCCTACAACCCAAATTGGAGTCTACGGATGGTGGCTTGTTCCAGCCATTCGGCTTTACCATAGAGCGATCCGTCACATCGTCGCTACCGAAACTAGCCCTGCGACCCGACGGCGGAATGCTTCTGTCGCAGCTTCCCCGCCTTGCACCGTAACCCAATATCTCCTCGATCGTGATATCATCCTCCAGTCACGACCGTTGCAACTCTCAGGCCTAGCGTGGAGCGGGAGTCTACTTAGCGTCACATGGCCAATGCAGCTAGGAGCTGATGGGAGAGACCAGAGCGAGGTCAGAACCAATGATTGGGAGATGTTTCGACTCCAATGCCAAATATCACGATTCAACATTGGCATGAATAGCTGTCTTCTATGTCTCACTTTTGGACAGGCAGGTGCTCGGCAATGGCGGGGCTACTTGATGGACGCTCGGCTGGCATTTACGAACAATTCGTATCGATGTGCCGTGGTCTAACTTGACTCCCAATATCTTCATGTGGCTGCGCTACAACATACTATCGGAACACCAAGTTCCATCACACTGCGACTAGGCCTCCGGCGTACCTGTTCGGGCCAGACGGAAGGACGCTCGTCAGCCTCTTGTGAGCAGCCAAGTCACGGCGTGTTGCTCCAGCGGGGTCAACTATCAGTGTTGATGGAGTATTATTCCTTTGGGCTTGCATCGCACGCGCCGATGGCTTGGCAAGGTTTGCACTACACCCTAGACGAGCTGCATCGTAATTACTGTGGTAGATTCCACATTGCTTCAGGTCTAACGCATGCTAGGATCGAGGATTTGTTCTCCGAGTAAGATGATGCTATGAACGCACAGCGTTCCTTTCCCGACTCAAGTGCATCTGATTTGTCAGTCCCCGACCCTGGTCAATTCATTGAGGAACTATCATTTTTGCCAAGTCAAGTACTCAACTAGTCCGGTGGAGTCTTGCACCCCGATTCGAAGTCCCAACCGCTTCTAGGCATGAGATGAGAAGCGTCCCGAAAGTGCGTTTTGACCACACACCAGAGGCCTGCATCTTCGCTATTGAATACCGCGACGGAAGGAATCTTGCGGGTCTTTTTTGTTTCGTCCAAGAAAATTGACCGTATTAAACCACATATGAGGTTGCAATGACGTGAATTGTGAAACAAATGACCTGTTCCCTTGTCAGGGGCATTCGTCTGGTCTTGGTTAGACTCAGGGGCAGTGAATCTTGCGACAAGCCCGGTGCCGAAACCTCAAAATAGTTTCATACAAGCGGACAGTTTTCCCGCGGCCGTGGCCCGCTCCGCTCGCTTCGTTCTCCTTCTGTTTTCCCTCCACGTGGTTCATATCTGTTTTGGTTTCGCATAATGCCTGTCCCTGCCGGCTGACGATAGCTTCAACGACCCCTCTCTTCGATAACTTCTTTCGGTGGACTCAGTTTCCCGCGACACCCACCATGTTCTCCAGTTTGACAACGAAGCTTGCGCTCAGGAAGGCAGGCCTTCCGAGCGACACATTGGACTTTGCCAAACCCGGCAAGTCGAATACCGGCCTGGGATTCGGAGCAGGAGACAATGGCAAGGACGACGGCGACGGATGGTCGGGTTGGATGTCGATGAAGGCGCTGCCATTGACAGTACATCCCTGGTTGACACCACCACCAGCCGCGGTCACCGTCGCACCCTCAGTCCCGCAGATCGGCAGCGTGGCGCCCCGCGATCGAGATAGGAAACTTCCTCTGGGCAACGGCCGCAGGGTCCTGCTGGTGTTCCTTCGCTGTGTTGGATGTGCTTGTACGTTGAGCTGCACTCTCTCTGCCCCGGCGCCATTAGCTGACTAGCCATACAGTCGCGCAGAAGACATTCCTACAACTACGCACTCTCGCCAATCGCTATCCCGAGCGCATCCAATGCATCGCCGTGTCGCACGCCTCTGAGGAGGCCACGAAGAAGTGGGTCGATATGATGGGCGGCGCGTGGAATGTTAAACTTGTCGTAGACGAGGACCGCGCAATCTATGCGGCCTGGGGTCTCGGCCTGGGCAACGTGTGGTATCTCTTCAACCCGACGACGCAGATGCAGGGGTGGAAGGAGACGGGCTGGCTAGGCGAGAAGGTGGCCGGCGCGATACAGAAGTCAGGCGGCGCTGCTGCTGCGGCGACCGCAGGGCCTGACGACGACGCCGTTGGGACTGTCATGGGCAACAAGTGGCAGGAGTCGGGCGCCTTCGCCATAGACGGTAAAGGCACGGTCATATGGGGCGGTAAGGCAGCTAGGGCGGACGAGCTCATGAACCTGGACGAAGGCGCTACGCTGTTGACGTTGTGAGAGGGCGCAACTTGGGTGATTTGTACACGGCATGGAGTCTGGCGTTTTGAGCATTACGGAAGTCTATTATGATGGCTTACAACGGCCATGGAAGGCATCTTCCGACATGCTATTCTGGAACACCAGTGGAATAACAGAACATGAATGGACAAGAGGGTCTATCTTCTGAGCTCTTTTCTAGCAACTTGTTTTGTCCAGCGTTTTGAGCGTGCTGGCATATCGTGAAGCACCACTATGCCTGAAACGCCTTACCCGTACTCACGTTCAGGTTGCTCCAGCGGCCTTTGATCAGATACTGCGCAAACAGGATGGGCCACTGTACATGGTAAAGCCAGAAGAACGGCCATGGGTCCCAGACTTCAAACGTGCCGTCCTTCCAGTGAAGCACGTGGTCTAGGAAACGACTCGTTGACTGGCGTAGGTCGCTAAACCTGACAGTACTAGAGAACATCATCTTGTACAACGGATAAAGCACCAGCTCGACGAGGTCTTGGCCGATCCAGTAGTATCGCTGGGGCTTGTTGGGCACCAGGAGCGAATCGCTGGAGTCTGTGGATGATGGAGAGAGCACTCGGAAGTACTGGTCGACTAGCTCAGGAGTATCGTTGAAGAGCACAATGGCAGTGTGCACACGTGGGTTGCACTCGATGGGATAGATTTGCAGATCGTCCTTGGACCCTCCTCCGCCCTCGCGCCTGGCTAGGAAGTCGAAGCTCATGTGCCCAGTGAAGTCGTCGCCGTGGACCTCGGCCTGCCGCCTCGTAAAGTCGAGCATCAGCTGGCTCAGCGGCGACTCGGTAGGCAGCGCCGTGTAATGCATGAGCAAGCCGGACGACGGACAACATGTAAACGCGCGAACCTTGCCGCGCACGACCAGGGCGTGCGTGCACAGTTCCTGGCCGGAGATGAACTCTTGAACGATGTAGTGAGGGCCCTTGGCGGTGTTCTTGAACGGGATCGACGTGATGCGCTGGAGCGTGGCGGCTTCTGTGGGAAGCGGGAGCAAGGGCATGTCGAAGCGTGCGATGTCATCCACGCCAATGGGTTTGACAATGTATTGCTTGCCATCTTTGCCAGCCTGCAGGCCGCCTCTCTTGCGGAGAAAGGCAATGATGCCATCTTTGTCATTGACAATCTCTGTCTCGGGGATTTGAAGGCCGATGTCGCGGGTGTGCTCCATGAAAGAATCTTTCTCGTGGAGCAGCTGCACCTCCTTACGGCCAAATTGGACCGCTTTGGCATTGGTCTTGGTCTCGACCAGGTCTTTCGCCAATGCGTCGTGGATGGCAGCATTGACATCTGAAACCGAGATCCAAAGGTCCACGTTTTCGCGCTTGATGATGGACAGGAGGTTGTCAATGTATGGATCTTCGTCCTCATCGCCCTCAATCGGCAGCGGGTGAGGGAGCGCATAGTATCGACTGACGGCCTTGGAGACTTGACCAATGGCGAAGGAGTGGAAGTCCGCTCCAACCACGCGATGGCCTTGACGATGGAACAGCCTGGCGAGCGTCAGGCCCTTGGACATGCCGACGCCCGTGACGAGAATGGTCTTGCCATCTGCCGCGCGAGCCTCAGCGCGGCCGTAAATGAAAGACCTGGCGAAGCACCATGCTTCCGCGATGAGAACGACCGAGATGTTCAGCGGGAAAAACGCAAAGCTGAGGAGGATGAGAGCGGCGTTCTTGAAAAAGTGCCAGGCGGCGTCGGAAGCCATGGTGGTGTAAGTGAGGCTTGGGCCGAGACACACACATACGCACACAAATCGTTGCCCAACCTGAACGAGCAGATGCACGGTCTAATCGAACAAAAAAGTCAAGCACCAACTGGAGAAACACGTGCGGAATTAAGCCATTTCTGTTGACGGAAATTTGACCCATCGATATGATCTATCGGAATCTCTTTTTCTTCGGGGCTTCTGTGGCCGCGTAACACAATGGTAGACGTCATCGAATCGTAACGTAACGGGTTGGTTGGGGGATCTAGAACCGCCCATTCGCACTTTCGGTGTGTGACGACTTTTTGTCTCTGGCTTCCATCTTATCTGATTTCACATGCAGTCTTGAGATTATTCCAGGACAGTGTTACATCTGCGTGTATCGGACCGTGGGATGAGGGGCGGGGGGTTTCATTGAGTTGCCGGAAAGCACATTATTTTTTTGCCGTACGACGCTGATTGGAGTCAGGGGGTTAGCAAAACGACGCAATTTATATGCACAATTGTTGATTTACGAGTCGCGGAAATTTACAACCAGGGGATCAATTACTAGTGCTCGTCCTCCTGTCTGCTCATTATTGATGTCTCATATGCATATGTCGTCCCATGCTGCGTCTACCCTACGCATCGTGTGATTTCGAGCGCATCCTGCCGAACGTGTTAGCACCGGCGCCAAACGTGGGCGCTTCCTTTGTAGCAGCTTGTACTCGAGACTTACCGGTACGCCCGACGGCTCGAAGCTCTCGACCAGGCGGGTCTGATACACAAGATCGGGGTTGCCCTTGAGCGCCGTGTTCAGGACCTCCTCACCCTCGCGCTTCTCGTACTGTCTGGCGTATCTGCCGAAGCCGTTGCCGACCCCATTGGCCGTTTCCGAGCCGCCGCGCAGCTTGGCCTGCTTGTCCTCGACGCTGCTGCGCACGTACTCGAGGTACGGCGGGTTGCCCGGCTTGATCACGTTGTCGGCCGCGAGCACCGACCCGGGCCCTACCAGGCCGAGCTCCTCGCACAGCTTGAGGTCCGTGACGTAGGCGGGCTTGTAGTGGTCGAGGAACATGAGGTCGATGCGCTGGAGGCCCTGGCCGTGCAGGCGGCGGAGGGCCTCGTCGCTGGGGCCGACGACCACCTTGACCATGTCGCTGAGGCCGGCGAGGTCCACAAGACTGAGGATGACTGCGGCAAACTCGGGATTGCGCTCGAGGGTGTAGTACCTCTTGCCGCCAGCTTGACGAAGAGCGTCGGCAAAGAGAATGCATGAGTAGCCCACGTAGCCTCCAAGTTCGACCTGTTGTGGGTTGTCAGTCAGCTTCATTGTGTAAAGCGCCTAGCTGGGCCTTTCGTAGCTACCATTGTCTTGGGTTTCGATTCCAAGATCAGATCCGTCACGATCTTGCCCTTCATCTCGCCCACGTTCATGAGGTACTTCTTGGTTCGTGCATACTCGTCAATGGCTGCCAGGACGTTCTTGGGCGAGCCTCTGATCTCGCCGATGTTTGGCCTCGAGTAGACAAAGTGAAGCAGCTCAATCTCTCGGCCGTCGTCAAAGAAGACGTCTCCCTGCTCGGCATACGCTCTCTCCTGATCAAAAGGCGCCATTGTTTTTCTCTCGTGGTGAACAGTCGAGTTGAGAGAGCTATCGATTCTCAACCGGCAATTGTTTCACGCTCTTCAACTTGACGGATGGAAACCTAGCCGGAAGGCATTTGCCGGGCTTCAGTTACACGCCCCCATGCGGATCGTACCCCTTCGTCCGTTTCTCGTTTCTCTGTACTGTACCCGTTGTTTTCCATTGCGTTTGCCCTGCAGCTTCCGGCAAGCCAATCTCGTGTCTCGGGCGGACACCCGATCTCGCCAACCGCCCGGCCCCTCCCCTCCATCTTGCAGTCACCTGCTTTCGCGCCGCAGCCGCATTTCGCCTTTGCTCAGCAAGCACTACTCGATGACGCGCACACTTTTCCTCATTGTATGACCAACACGCGTCGTAGTGTTGTAGTGGGATTGGGTTTTGAGTTCCAGATGCGCATCTGGGACTTGGTCTAGCGGGGATCTATCAGTCTCAGATCGGCACCCATGTGCTGCACTAATGCTGGTCGGGGAATGGAGCCTGGAGCTTGGACGATCGGTTCTGGAGCCCTGGAGCCATGGGGCTTCAAGGTAAGTCCCTGTGGCTGGGTCTTTGTGGAACCTTGTATTCCCGCATTCTGACATGATTTTTATTCGAGATCGGAAAACAAGCGGCGTCGATAACTTGTGGGGGTTCGGGAGACGGGGCGAGACGGGGCTCAACAATCGGTGCTCTGCTTAACGTTTAACAAATTGCCTTGGGACGCTTCCCAGCCCTTTTGAGCATGGCTGAAGAGGCAGATCAATCCAAATACCAGTAGGAAGAACCCGGCCCCAACAGGCCAAGCTTCCACTGCCTCGGTGTCCTGCCCCAAAGAACACGTTTAAGCAAAACCATGTTATTATTAGTCTGGCACTTTAGCATTCTTGTTCCCACACACTAAAGCACGCAGGCGAAAACATAAACCCACCTAGAAGCCTGGGTTGCGGAATCGAAGGTGTCATACATCTCGACGACATCAGACCCCTGCTTCGATACATGCCCCCGCGGCCGCTGCTCCGCCTACCGTGCCTTCACGCTCACATGTTTCTCATGGCGGCCCCTCTGTACCTCCAAGTCGATCTACCCGATGGCAAGATCTGAGAAATAAAGCCGCAGGGCGGATCTTGTGGCCCTGCGGCTTGCCGATGCGCGGCGTGATATTGCCATCACCCACTTTACATCCCACACAATGGGGCCGCAAAGGGATCAGGCCCCTGGCAGGATTCTCGATCGCCCGCATGTATTAGGTATGGTATAGGCTCCGTATGATGCACGGTCACACATCTGTGCTACCGCTCGTAACTGAACCCCTCGCTGTCCCGCCCAAATGGAAGCACGTTTCTGCATGGTTGCCCTCTTGTATACGGACCCTAGCATACGGTAGTCGTCCTGAAACCTTGGCAAGCTTACTGCAAAACCCCGTCACGCAGTGGCGTAAACTCTCACTTCGGATACTTCAGCCTGGATATCAAAGACATCATGGATTTCCCCCTCTTTCATTGGTTCCCGTCTTGCTTAGCACCACGCCTGCTGTACCTGCGAGTTGCGGCACGTTGAGAAGGGGGGGGCCGTTGTCGACATCAATGATGTTATGATCACTCCATGCGGCCGGGACAATGAGGTGACTTCTTGTTGGTGGAAATCCACCGCGAGGCGAGCTGTCCAGGATGAGTACCAGATGAAAATTGTCATTTCCGGGAAGCCGATCAACCAGGATACTATTCGACTCGCTACCATCGGCTGCCGTGCCATGGCGCCCTGTAGATCGAAAGTAGGGAGACGCCTCGAGCTACTAGTCGTCCGCTCGACGGGGTATACCGGATCTGCCACGCCCCGATGAATTCGTTCACAACATGAGGTATCAGATCAGGAATCGCATATTGTAAAGTGGGCATCCGTGGAGCGGCATTTCCATCTGTAGATCTCTCTCTTACCGTTATAAAAGCTGGAGTCCGACCAGCCATTCTCCAGGATCCAACATCACCGACGCCTCTCCATCCTCTTCAACACTCTAAACATCTTCGCTTCTTGGATCATCACTTCACTGTGATACCATCTTCCTTCTTAACTCTTCCCTCTTCAACAGATTACACTCATCTCGCCCAACTCTGCCCACCATGTCTGACATGAAAGCAACCGTCGAGCCCACCAAGGCCGGCTTCTCGGTCTGTGGCTACGAGAAGATCGAGTATGACTTCGAGTTCCTTGACGGCGTCTTTGACGTTCGCAACCCCCAGCTGGCTCAATGTTACGACCGCTGGCAGAGATGCCTTGCGGTCATGGATCTGAACATCTTCAACCTCTACGGAGACCAGATTCAGCGCTACTTTGACCACCATCAGATTGAGCTGAAGATTCACAAGACCACCATTGGTGAGAAGGCCAAGAGCATGGACACTCTGCTCGGCATTGTCGACTCTATGAACGAGTTTGGCGTGTACCGAAAGGAGCCTGTGCTGGTGGTCGGTGGTGGGCTGGTGACTGATGTTGCTGGGTAAGCTCACTTATACACGACCCCACACAAGAAACTATGCTAATGCCATACTCGATAGCTTCGCTTGTGCTGCTTACCGCCGCACAACCAACTACATCCGCATTCCCACCACAGTCATTGGCCTCATTGATGCTTCCGTCTCCATCAAAGTCGCCGTGAACTACGGCAACTACAAGAATCGCCTGGGAGCGTACCACGCGCCCATGCGCACGTTCTTGGACTTCACCTTCTTGCGCACATTGCCCGTGGCTCAGATCCGCAACGGCTTTGCTGAGCTGATCAAGATCTCGTCGTGTGCTCATAGCAACACCTTCGACTTGCTTGACAAGTACTGCGAGGACCTCATTAGCACGGCCTTCGGCCGCTCTGATGATGCTGCCAAGGAAGTCCGTGAGGCGGCTGACGAGATCTGCCGAGCTGGCATCTACGAGATGTTGAAGCTTGAGACTCCCAACCTGCACGAGATCATGCTGGACAGAGTTATTGCCTATGGTCACACGTGAGTACAAAACTCGATCTTAGATGGCTTGGTAGGACAATTCCACTAACAGTTGAGCCAGTTGGTCTCCTCTTCACGAGCTCGTTCCCGAGACGCCTCTGCGTCACGGCCACGCCATTTCCATTGATATGGCTTACTCCGCCACTCTTTCACACCTCCGCGGGCTTCTCTCTGCCGATGACCACACCCGTATCCTACGACTCTTCTCGCGAGCTGGCCTGTCCATGGACCATGAACAGTTTGACGGCCCTCTGCTGAAGAAGGCTACTGCAGCCATTCTCAAGACTCGTGACGGTAAGCTCCGCGCTGCCGTCCCCGTCAGCCCCATGGGCAAGTGTGTCTTCCTGAATGACGTGAGCCACGAGGAGATGTGCCACGCACTGGAGGTGCACAAGGAGACCATGAAGTCCTACGCCAGGAATGGCGAGGGTCTCGATGCCTATGTCGACAGCAGCGATACTGGCTACACCATCCAAAGCGGCCCCACCGAGTCGAACGGTAAGGTGGCTACCAATGGAAGTGATGTTCCTCGGTCGCTGAATGGCACCAACGGCACCGTTGAGCGTCTCATTGCGGGACAGGGCCTGAACGGGTCCGCCGACGCTGATCTCAAGGAGAAGCTTGAGGGACGCATGAATGTTGTTGTCGTTGACGGTAACGCAAGCTCATAGGAGTTATGAGGGACTTGGATTAAAAGTCGCACATTTTGTCGTTGCATCATAGCATTGGATTAGATAGGGGCATTTAGTTTCCCCTCATGAGAGCCTCACAATTGAAAGTGCAATTTATGCCACCAACAAGCGTCTTTTTGTATGCTGTTCGTATGTGATGTTCTACCGGCAGATGACTTATCGGCGTCGTGAAGATCATAGCATTGCCATGAGTACTGCGACGCCGGTCATAAGATTAATGGCCAGTGCCATTGCCGTAGGTTTCGTATCAGCGCTTGGTGCATCAGTGGGCGGTATGGTCAATGATTGATGTTGAGGAACAATCGCGGTCATAGTGGCGTTACAGGGAATATCGATGGGAATATTTGAGAGAACCGGAGTAATGATACTGGGTATGGGTGGGAATCTCGAAGCAGACATTAATATCTCTTCGTCATTACCTCCTGTGAGAAAGCCGTATTTGGTAGGGTTCAACGTCGCATCGGGGTTGCTGGTTTCCGACGGACGAAGAAATCTGAGAGATGTCGCGCTGCTGTCTTGTTGCGCTTCGTCGAAACTTCTTGAGCGTGTGTGAACAAACGCAATAGCAGTGTTTGTGATCGCAATCTTTGTAGCTCCAACCTTCTCAATCGACGCGGCAGGATCGTATGGCAGGAAGCTCGCTGTGCTAGTCCCAGTCCCAGCATTGCCGGGAGGCCCGGACACTTCGCGCGGAATGATGCGGTCAGCGTCCCAGTCGGCCCCGCGGCAGATGTTTAGAATATCGGAGACATGGTTGAGGTCCGGCTCGCGAGCGATGCAGAAACCGGGTTCGGAACGGACAGTGACGGCCCTCGTGAAAGAAGTGCAACCGGTGGATTCCGTTTTGGTGGAGGCAATGTGGACCAGAGCTGCGAGCGTAAAGAAAGACTTCATAATCAGGGATAACAAGTAAATAAAGTGCAACAATGACCTCCTGTACTGAAAGAAGAAGGGGAAAAGAAGGAATGTGGATTTGTCAATGAACGAATATTGGGGCAAAGGAGCGACTTGCTGTCAATTGACAGCGCAATGAGTGAGGGTATCGTGAACCTGGCAAGGCAATACTGCGAGCTTCCCTGGCTCGCCTTATTTATCTTGCCCTCACCTCCACCAGGCCGTGCTACCCATGCAGAATCTTACCACGGAAAATCGGAAATGACTAGAAGCGGTTGTGACAATGGCATACCAAAACGGTCTGGCAACGTACCCCTGCATTTGCCGAGCCTCAATGGGAGCGGGCCCTGACGCAAGGAACCGTAATCGCCGTGCTTGGGAGCCTCAGCCGTAATGAAACAACAGGGGATAGCGGGCTTGGCCTGGGGAACTTTACGAGGTGCAAGGCTCTGTGATTGGCATGCTGCCTTGTGGGGTCCCATGGCCAAGACTGACGGGATGGCTCGGCCTCTAGGGATGGAGAGGTGAAGGAATGTCAAAGCTCCCGTAGAGCACAGTCATCCGAAATCTTTTTTGGTAATATGCTTGTCAATCAAACACTATGCAACAGATCATTGTTGTTGTTGGACAACCCAAGAGCTCTTGGTATCCTCACCACATTTCAACCCGACCGCCTTCATTGAAAGTCTTATGTTTGACAAAGTTCTTGCAGGAGCCCAATCCCTCTAGCTGCAAAAGAAAGGACAGCACCGCATCTCCTCCCAACTGCTAAAGACGACTGCTTCTTCGAACACTGAATTCCGGATAAACGATAGTTACACATGAGCACACACGAGCCGATGGGAGCTTAGGTATTTTCTTGCCGACCTGCTGTTCATTTTGGTTGTGTGGTGCCATGGACGCCGATGGTGACATCTCCTAAGATGTTTCCTCAAGTGTCGGCGCATCGACTTAGGCAAAACTTGGTGTCTTCTTCCCGAGACAAACTGGAAGCCTTTCTTGGAATTTCAAGTGTTGCCGAGAGTTTTATCTGACAGCATATGTGTTCATAGCCATGAGTTTCACTGCTGCTTTCGGGCGCAGGTTTCTAACACAATTTTTACCCGATAATGAATGGTTCCTGGAAACCTTTCCAGAGGCTGAACGAGGGTGATCTCAACTGTAACTCTGTCGCTCTCAAATAAAAATAGCGTTCGTTTTCGAGCAGGCACGTTTTGTGGTGAATGCTGGGCGATTTGAAAATGCCATTAGACAAAATACTGCAAACAATATTGCTTCGAAACACTTGTAGTCAAAATACAACAGAATGTAGAAGGTAAGTCATCACTTATCCTACAGATCCGACTGGTTATTATTTGTGGAAAGGGGCAGGGCCGAGACTTCGACGCTATTCGACGACAACAGAGCGGAAACGAATATTCCGGCAACGAGACGCCATGCATACCACAGCCATTCGTGAGACGCTTTTGCGCGTAGCCCAACTGTTCTACCATGCTACATATAATACAGTGGAACAGCGAGGTGGGGCGACTGTTCAGATGTCTTCAAAGTCATGATGTTCGGTCGGGACATGCATGGTAGGCCACCAGCCGAGATGGACCGCCGACTATTCAACTTTACTTTGCAAATTTTGCACTAAACCGCAGGCTCAACTGTGGTTTAGACATAGAAATTTTGATTAATAGCCTCTGTTCTCTCATTGGAAGTACTCCTAGCCTATATCATATCGTAGCATCTTCAGCTCATTCTTGCTTCAAGAGCCCTGAATCACAGACGGAACGACGGCCGAACGGGAGAGCTGCCGGAGGCCTTCCAATGTCTCTCGTAGTTTCCTCTTCTCCCACATTGGCGGTGTGTGCTTTAGTTTTCAGGCGGAAGAAGAAATCTATTTAATGAGGCTGATGGACCCTGCTTTGCCTGGCTTGACAATTTTCATCCTGCACCCGGACCTCTATACGAAGCTTGCTCCATCATTTCCACTTTTGCATCTCACTACGACCTACCATATTTGGCAGTCCTTAAAATGACAATCGCCAAGTTATACAGCTTGCAGGATATTCCTGGTAAAGGCCAGGGCCTCATTGCTACCGGCCGTATCCTCAAAGGCACGCGTATCATCTCCGAGCCGTCCATTCTACCGGTTCCGAGATCCTTGACAACATCGAAGAAAAAGGTGGCGGCGGACCTTGCCAAGAAGGTTGCTGCCCTTAATCGGGATAAAAGGGACGCTTTCTTCTCTTTGCAAAATGCTTTCAAAGATGAAGCAACCCCAGAACTGGGCATTATTCGCACAAATGCCCTGCCTCTGGGCTCCGCAGCCTTGACGGGTGGCATCTTCCTCGAATCATCCCGGATCAATCATGCTTGCATGCAAAACGCCCAAAACACTTGGAATGACGACTTACAGAAACTGACCATCCATGCCATTCGTGACATCGAGGAGGGTGAAGAGATTACGATTTTGTACTTGCCAACCCGGGGGAATAGAGCGTTCCGTCAAAGGGTATTGCAACAATCTTTCCGCTTCCACTGCTCTTGTCAATTATGCTCGCTCATACCTCCTCAACTGGACGCGAGCGATGGAGCATTGGACAAGTTGCAATCTTTGGACGAAGCAATCGGTAATCCTTTCCGTCTCAGCCTCTCTCCGCTCCTTGCGCTACACGATGTGCACGAAATCGTACGGTTGTGCAACGAGCAAAACATCGCTGACGCAAGCATACCGCGAGCTTATTACGATGCTTTTCAGGTTGCAATCTATAATGGGGATCGCGCTCGTGCTAAGATATTTGCTGAGCGGGCGCACGCTGCGAGAATTATATTGGAAGGTGAAGACAGCCCTGAGGTAAAGCGGTTGAAAGCCTTGGCAGCAAATCCGAGCAAACATTCCGCCTATAAACCAAGTTCTTCTTGGGCGACATCTACGAGCGACATCCCCTCGAACATGTCCGAAGTGGACTTCGAAGCGTGGCTATGGAAATCTCCTCGAGTACGAACCAAGGTGTCAAGCAAATACGCTGATTTGCGTGATGAGTCAATGTTCCCGTCGTTCGAATCGCTACCGTGGGAAAACGACCTTGACCTCGATTACTACAATACGCATGATGGCATCACATACAGCCCAACCAAGCACTGGTGCTTGCTCGCTGAAATTGTGGATATCGAGGAATTCATCCGTTTGAGGCTACTGGTGAGGGACAAGGCTGGACACGAGGTGATTGTTGCGTTCTACACGGATGGTAGAGGCACTGAGCTTCGGAGCCAGTCGCCGCTAAAGCGTGGTCATACCATCGCGATCCTTTATCCACAGCAACATGGGTTTCTAGACATGACTATTGGGATCCGCGTGGAGGACTCCATAATGACTAGGGTACGTCAATATTGGCTAACAATTTGTGCTCTGGTGTGTATTTCCTAATTGACACAACTAGGTCTTCCCAATGTCGCTCACAGACATGTTTCAATTGAGTGACAAGGTGCAGCAGTATACTACTACAGCTGCTGAGGAAAGTAAATGCCAGGCGTGTGGCAAGAAACTACCAAGCTTAAAGAGGTGTGCTAGGTGCCTTGTTTTTGGTTACTGCGACAAGGTTTGTGAGTCCAGATACGAGCCATCTCACTCTTCTCGTTAACATGTGCTTCCAGTCGTGTCAAACTCGTGGTTGGAAGGAAAAGGGTCACAACAAAGAGTGCAAGCTGTTGGCTGACCTTGACATGAAAACACTGCTTGAATTACCCCAGGACTCTTTCAAGGAGTTCGCCACGTTCGCGGAGGAAAAAAAATCCAATGTTTTCGATTTTTCCCAGGTTCTAGACTCAATGAGCCCTTTTCTATCCTAGAAAGTTTGTCTTAATGTATGTATTGCCGTGCGCAGAGCATCCACCCAAAGATAGCGTTCGTTCATTTCTCGCACTACGTGTATCGCACGTTTTATGATAGGCGAAATTCGTGAGGCAATGTCTTCCTTAAGTAGACTGCTTGGTCGCTGAAGACTCTGAAAGTTGCTTTGATACATTTTGAGTCCTTCGACCTCACCCCATCGATAACTTAAGCAAACATAAGGCCTACGGTGCCCACCAATTACCAGGGCGTTAATGGATGTGTCAATCAAGCACAAGGGCTCGGCAAGTGGAATATTGGGATGTCTTTGACATTGAAGCCCGTGGGTCGACAGGCAACGTGTCTTCCACTCTCTGGCCAGTTCAAGGTCTACCCAGTCAGAGTCCAAGAGCCGCCCTTTACCAGTATGGCCTGGAATGGCTTCCTCTTCCAGCAGCGCCATTTGTAGCGTTTCTCGGCTGTTGCGGAGTTCCACGAGGGATGGATGTTCACGGTGCATTCTCATGCTGCAGTCTGTATCTTGAGCATTACAGAAGACCTTTCTGCAGTATCGGAAGAATTGCTCGTGATGGATGCACCGAGGGCTGTTTTTACCGTAGACATCTGTGAGATCGAAAACGTCTCTTGCATCTCGTTGCGAGAAGACTGCCAAAACTCTGCGGCAAAGCTCAGTCTACCAAATCATGTCGATATCCTGGCTGGTTTATCGCAAGCTCGTGATCCATGTTCTTGCGGTTCAGTAAGACGCAAGATCAGTAGTTCTGTGTGGGGCCGGTGTTTCAGTCGAAGGATTGTGTCCGTGTCCGATGGTGAGAGAAACGGGTTCTGCCAGATACAGTAGGGCTTCGAAGACGAGGCGCAGTCCTGTAATCTTCAAGCAAAGTATATGGATGCGCAGATATTTGCACGTCTCGAATTCGAAATGAGAAAGATGAAGCTATGATGTGGTGCAGTTGAAGAGGCTTGCGAGGTAGCAGCCTATGCTGACTCAGGCATGCTGCAGTTCGCTTGGATGTTGTGTGAGGCAACACTGCCAGCCTTCAAGACTCTTCGCTGATTACTCCTCACGCAAGGTGAATTTGCACGCAAGGTGAATTTGTCGCCACCAAGTTAATCGGGTTAGCATGAGGTTACAACGTGATCCAAAACCAATTCCCAGTTTCTTGGTTTACACAGCGGACAGGCCCGGAGTAATAACATTTGGTATAATCAAGTCTAACACAGCGTAAATCAGAAAGAAAGGATGATAAAAGTAATCCATGAGAGCTACCTGTATGATGTGGCCATGTTGTTGAAGGCACCAGCGTTGGCCCACCTGAGCGTGACTGTTCGGAGTAAGGGACATTTTATTGAAACCCATGTCATGATATCGCAAATCTTCTCTTGTTTGATTGAGATTAAAAATCCAGCTCTGCTATTCCGCATGCCGTGACCAACGCCGATATTTCGCGGATCGTTGTTGCGCAGGTCTTTTTAGGGCCAGGTGAAACCGGGAATCCTCATGCAGGGAAACAGTGATTTCACCCATTCCATACCATGCTTGAAAAAATCTTCTGGCTTTCGATTGTAGTTGAGCAGGTCCAATTCTTGTCTCGATGCCCAGCTTTGATATGAAAAAGGATGGATTCTAACCTTGGTCCCTGGGCTCCTGCGACGCATTCGAGGAGTCACAATAGTTCGAATCAAACGCGGGAGCTCAAACTCGGACAATGGATCTCTTTCTTCCCTTGCTGTTTCCTCGGACAATGAGGCGATTGCAGCCGCAGTCTTAATCGTTGGTCGACGTAGAGTAGGGCCTAGGCCTCCCACGTCGTATCCAATAATCAATGTTTCAAGTGACGAGCACTCCGTGAGTATCTGATCGAAACATCTCCACGATAAATCGGTGCAGAGCCAATGTGCAGCAAGGTGTCGAACTTTCAGCTTCGTTTCGGTGCTCAAGCTTTGTAGGGCATGGCGAATATCAAATGGTTCCATGATGTGAATGGTTGTGGTCTCGGGCCTGAACCAGCACGTTCGCGGCGCTATCACCGAGGCGTGCGGCACGAGTCTGACCGTACAAAACAGTTTCATCATCTCGTTGCGAGCTTCCTTGCATGCTTGACCAATGAGATGGGGCGACGGCCCGAGGTATTCCATGCACACGTCAGGCGGTTCCTCCAGATCGTGTGCTGGACGTCGCAATACCGCCAACACAGAGCGGACACACAATGCTTCCCACCATATCATCAACCGCACTTCCGGGGGCAAGTGACCAAATAGGGTGAATTCGGGCTCCATAACGAAAATAATATTGGAGAGGGTAATTCAAGGGCTATGCACTGGTGCAATGGGGAGATGGGACAGGCTTTGTCCTAGAGCATCAGAGGGTCATGGGCTATTTTGTAAGCTGAAATGAGTTTGCAGTAAGATTTTCTTCCGTTGAGACGGCTATTTCTGCACATAAGGTTGACCAGAATAATTGCCTGCAGGTTGCAGAGGTATCTGAGAGACTCGTGCGGTGTGAAAACCGAGATCCATGAGACTTGTTGTTCTTAAGCTTTCTCTTCCACTTGGAAGACTTCTTTCAGACTTCATTCTGACCTTTTTGTTCGAGATGACTGACTCGAGAGGCAATTTTGTCTTCGTACTTTGCAATCAAGTACTGCAGGCAGATGGACCGAAAAATGTTTAACGGAACTGCTTAGAAGGTGAGTTGTTGAGTTTCGGCAGAACCTTTATTGGCAGATGTGAAACCTAATCAAAACGTCACTTGCCCTTCCTTGGTCCTCGTGTTTTATTCATCTGTCTTTCTCAGATCTGGAGATAACAAGTGTCCTGCTTCTCAACCAGCATAGGCTGTCTTCGGTGTGATTATGCTTCCTTGTCCCAGCCTGAACTGAGCATGAATTGTGACAATGCTACATCCACTTCGGCACAGGGCTTCCATACAGGCCCACAATGCAGAGTAGAATTATCCTTTCAAAGGCATGAGAAAAGCAAACTTAAACCATAATGGAGATAAATTCGTGGCTTGCATGCGCGATGCCTTCCCAAAAGGTCGTACGGCATCAACATTATCGCTCGCAATTTTGTTTACGTCAGTAGGAAACGGTCTGGCGACCAGCCTGCAGCCTTCCACCTCGCCTTGAAGTACCTCTGCTGCATATGATGATATCTTCCTCGGCTAATTGCTTATAGAGGACATCCGAGATTCCTGAGGTCGTAAAGAGCATCTTCATAATTCGTTCTGAACCAACAGCACCAGGGGCTGACAGACCATTGAGGCAACGAACAAGCTCGTCTAGCGCTTCGTCAGTCGATCCCTGAGAATCATTTTCAAGTACGTTCAGCCCATCGATGACAAACAGCAGCATTGGTAACTGTATGCATTGCAACAGCTGCTCAAGCAAATAAATGGCGTCTTGTAACGTGTGAGTTGTACCATCAAGATTGGCGAATCTTGACCAAGTGACATTTGTGTTTTGCGAAGCAAGTTCATCAGGCGCCAGGTCGACAAGTTGACGAATCATTGCGTACAGTAGGCCAGTGAGCTGTACCGACTCCCTTGTTCTTGTATCCGTAGGCTCAACCTCATGTAGGCTACAAAAGTACGAGATGACAGGGACACCCGCTTGCCGGGCTAGAGTGGCGTATGCCCATGCCGATTGCTGCAAGAGGTTGGAGTCTGCGTGGTGGTGCTGTATGAAGGCGTAGAGAACCTGCGACTCCATAGCGTTGGTGAAGGTATCGAGCCTGGCCACGAAAGCGGCTTCTGCGAGTAGCGGCAACGATGTATCAAGTCGAGGATTTACATCCTCCCACGAGAAATAGTCTTCAAGATGGCGGGTTTCGAAATCCAACCTAAAGCCTTGGAACGATGCTCGCCTGCCACTTTCTGCGTCGATATTCAAGCCAGACACGCTTGACATGCCGAAGGCCGCATCTATTTGTCATTAGTAACTTATCTTCTCGTCAATCTTTGTTGCCACTCACTACTCTCTCTGTAAAGCACTGAAGTTTGCACAAAAATGTCCTTTTCCGCATAAGCTTGTTGCTGAAGCAGTGTGTTTACGCTTTGTCCTGATACCTCGCTTCTGGTGATCTCTGTGTATTCTTTCATCACGTCCCTCAAACACTCTCTAAGCTCTTCTTTGGACTTCTCTAGATAACTTCGCATCGCACTTTGGAGCAGCCTAGCATTCGTGGCTTCCCGCAGTTGCGAGTCTCTTGTTCCTACTTCTGCAAATTTGAGCAAGTATTGCATGTCATCGTTGAGATTTTCTAGCAGGAGCTTTGATGTTCGGGTGTCGACTGACATGTGCAGCTGGACTCGGCGTGAGATGAGGGTGGATATTTGCTTGATCTCTTTCAGGTCGTCCTCAAATAGGCGTTGAATGTTCTCGTTAAAACTCTTCAAGAACCTCTTTCTGCTGCGGTCGGTGTACCAAGTCATGAATTTGATCAGGTACGTGAAGATCTGTGCGTACAAACGCATCGTAAGCTGCCGCAGCCCCGGCGCGTCATATACATGACTTAGGTGCTCTAATTTCACCGCATCATTAATTTCAATTATTCCCTTGGCGAAAGACTCGGATATGTTGATATAGTTTGCCGCCGCCTACAAGAATGGGTTGATCAGTCGAGCTACAAAATCCCAATATGTGGAAATTACCTTGATGATCATGCCAACCGAGCCAGCAACTAAGGACACGTACTCCGACTCGGAGGGGAGCATCTTTAAAGCCATCGAATGATTGTTCATGCCATTACACATTTTCCTAATCCAGCTTTTGGCTCGGCCAGCATGGCTTTCTTTGGCTTTCGCCTCCAAGAGGCTTTGCGCCTCATTTGCTACGGACCAGACATCATCCCAGGATCTTGGTAGTTCTGTGGTTTTCAACGAATTGGGAACGACTTCCTGAAACTTTTTCATCGCCAAAATTAGCTGATCCTTGGCTTTATCAAGACACACCGCGTCTTGCGTCCTATGAAGTTAGCTAGGTTACCTCAACTCGGAGTTCGTTTTGAGACTGGTATCTGAAAGGGCGCTTACTCTGTTTCGTTGAAATGTGCCTCGATGCGGTCAATATCATCTTGGTACCTTCTTTCGCGTCTATGTCTTTCCCCTACAAAATCTTGCCGCAATTGATCGTACTCTGCTGTATCGCCATCCACTTGCTGTCGATTCTCGATCTCGTACGAAAATTGTCTCACAAGATCGTTTGGCTCGAAAGCAGAGCTGTTGACACCTGAATCGTTCATTGCAAAAGCTTTCTAGTCGCACTCGCTGACTTTAAACGATCAGGTTCCCCCCAGTGGTCAATTATGGCAAGGCTTAAGAATACAAAAGAAGGCTGAAACAGCCTGGCGGCAATAATGCCGAAATCCTAGCTTACGCCTACGGCATTATTATTGACCGCATGTGCAACCCTGTCGATCCTACGACTTTCAGCTGCAGGAGGGGCAATACCAGGCCAATTGGGATAAGGAGACTGCTCCTTTTCTTATTCTTGTAGTGGGACTTCTGCTGACATAGTTGCAAGGATGATGGACGGCGCCTAAAAGCTGCCTGCAACTTGTCCCCCCTCCTCTCGACATGGCCTGCAGTGATACGCCAAAACTCTGCGTAAGCAAATTTTCATTTGGATGTGTAACGGCTTTTGAGGCCTCAGATTGAATCTGAAGGGAAGATTTCAGTCTAAGAGTTTGACTTCCTGTCAGAAAATATTCCATTGGGCGAAAGTGTTGTAAAGCCACAACCCACAAACTCGAATATGGAGGGAGCAACCGCAGCCTCCACGACTACTGTCTTGGTAAGCCAAATTTAAGCAAATTATACGACGAGGTTCTGACCACATCACAGTCTCCGATGTCTCTTCCCAAAGAGACATTAGGCGAGACTCAGCCGAAGCAGTATGTGGCACAAGCTCAAGATGCAGGCTCCACCATTGACGCGAAACCAACAACTGGAACCGATGAGCCAAATTTGATAAAGCGCAAGATTGAATACGTTGGCAGAGAATCAGGCTCTTACGCTATTGATCTTGACAATATGAAACCAGGCCATGCGGATGATCTGGATGAGCCGCTGGTCCTAGAACACGTGGAAGTCCGCCTCTCTGGCCAAAGCGTTCTCTCTACCAATGTAGACGACATCACCAAGACCGAGCAAGGAATTGGCCATTCCTACATTAACCTGATCTCGCCTCCACTCATCGAGGCTCTGCGATGTATCGTGGATTACTTCCCAGATATCGACTTTTCTGGCAAGACCATCAAAATTTTAGAACCTTACTCTGTGTTCACTTTCTACGAAGAACAGTTGACAGAGTACAGAGAAAGATTGTTAAAGGCTGTGGGCGAAGAGCCATTGACTTGTTCCAACAAGTGGGCAGCAAAGCATATCGGCATTGCTCAGGACTTCGTGAAGAAATACACACAGGAGGCTGTTAAGGCTGAGAAGGAACGCCATGCCAGAGGCTATGTTACATTTGACATGCTGTGGCTTCTTTTCAAGCCAGGATCGGACGTTTATTATGACATCCACAACCTTGGCGAGCACGAACCTTACGTCGTCAAGAACGTAGATTTCAGCATTGTCAACGGTACAACCAACACGTACTCGATTGGCGTGTGGAATATGGATGCTGACTCCAACTATGTTGGCCCTATGGAGAGCGCTCTTACGATAGAGCGCTTCGCCGGAGAAAAAGAGATCATCTCTTTACAGACTTATCCATGCGAATACTTACGCTTCTCCGAGGATGTCAATGATGAAGACCTTGAATTAATCAAGAAGCACTTCATTCAGCGTGGTAAAAAGTGGTTCAACATTCGCCGCAAAAGCCGATCTTATTACTTTGATGGTCACACAATAACATTTCCTAGACGTTCGGTAAATGCTCTTGATACGATACCCAAAGACAACCCATTGCTGACGCTGATAACATAGTTCAGTAGCCTTGCCATGGTAGATTCCATCCAGTATCCACTGTGGGAAGGTGTCGAAAGACGAGTCCTCAGCGGCCCAGTTGCGCACCCTGCTAGTCCGGTGAAAATCTGCCATTGTGCAAGATGCGAGGAGCTGATATACAAACGAGCTGTGAAGCCGAAGTTCGCTGGCTATTCCCACATCAATCCACTGACTGTAGAGTCCTTGACTGACCACCAATATCTGCTTTGCGATCAGATGGTCGAAGCTTTTCTGTTTAAGACAAGATCATGGCGTATGTAAAAGCCTGGATGTTTTCGTGGATAAGACTAATAGATGACAAGAACTTCTTCATATCGATGGTTTCAATGAACCATCCTACGACAACTCCCTCTTCAGTCGATTGGTCATGAAAGAGTCGACAAAACAACTCATCAAGAGTTTGACTCAATCCTACATCAGAGAGCACGGTGACACAACGGCTAGCGCAAAGACTTTTACCAGAGTCACGCAAGTCCACAAAGCTCGAACGCAGAAGAAAGTGGACTCTGCATGGTCAGCCGACTTTATAGAAGGCAAGGGCGAGGGTCTGACCATATTACTGCATGGTCGACCTGGCGTGGGTAAAACGTATACCGCCGGTTAGTTGTGCCAACCTTTCGAATTTCCAACCAACTGCTAATATGAAGTGAATCAGAATGCATAGCGGAGCACACGGGACGCCCTTTGCTCTCTTTGACATGCTCTGATATTGGAGTAAAGCCTGAGGTGATCGAGGACAATTTGCGGAAGTGGTTCAAATTGGCGGAGAACTGGGGCACGATCATGCTCATCGACGAAGCCGATATTTATATGGAGCACAGAGAGGTACAAGATCTCGAACGAAACCACCTTGTCGCCGGCTTTCTCCGCGCACTCGAGTACTACAAGGGCATCCTCTTCTTGACCACGAACAGAGTGGGAACCTTTGACGAGGCATTCATATCGCGTATTCACGTGCAGATATACTACCCCGAGCTCGACGATGAAGAGCGTGACAAACTTTGGGATATCTTCTTCAGAAAATTGGAGGATGACAGGGAGACGACTATGCGCATTACGCAGTCCGCCAAAGACTATGTTCAGTCTCATGAGCTACGATCATTGAGATGGAATGGGAGAGAGATCAGGAATGGTAAGTATCACATGTGCCGAAGAACAATAAGTAAGGCAAGTACTGACATATCCCTATCCCAGCATTCCAAGTTGCTGTAGCATTGGCTGCGGCGCAGAACCAGAAGGATAAGGCTGGGCGCATTCTCATACAGTCAGACCACCTCAAGGCGACAGTACAGATGTCAAAGGAGTTTCACGAATACCTTGTCAAGGTACACAGAGGAGACCTTAGTAAGAAGGCTTCCATTACAGGAACAAGATATGACGCGTATGGAAAGGATGCGGCACGTCCAGAGAAATAAGATCTCTTGCAGTTGTGGCGTGCTGCCCCAACTTTGTCAATCCTGGCTTGTTTCGGGGTTCAACCAAGCCTGTATCAATGACCGCATCAAGTACACAACTATATTGCGTCTGATTGCAGGTTCACGCTAAGAATACATCCATCCATCCAAGTTCAAACCATCATGGCCGTTCGCTTGCTGTATCTAGTGTATACTCCCAATAATCCTCGTAGAAGCCTTGGACGTCAAGAGGCAGCACTTCCATTTGGAACAGGCCATGACAGGGGCTGAGTGTTCATAGCTCTAGCTTTTTCCACTTGGAGTTTAAAACGCCTTCTGATATCTTCTATTTTTGATGCTTTCGCCGCTCCATCATGGCCAACTACAGTAATCGGACGTGCTTGATTTTGACTTCGATTTGCCACAGCTTGAACCGCTGCAAGGAAATTGTTGCAAGTCTTTTGCTGCGCTGACGTCCTCTCAGGAGTAGAAAAGCTCGCAGTCTTTGTCCTTGTTGGCGCATTGTCGAGGATATATTTCTGAAAGGAATTGGATAGCAATTCATTTGGCTGCTGCTTGAGGTCAGGCATGCCCATTAGGTCATCTGGACCAGCATCGTCGGCCAGGAATCCTGTGATACCATTCGGGCTAAGACTCAGTTAGCAAATTTCTAAACAAATAATGTAGGTAGCTCACAATTCCAAATCTTCTAATGTTTCGTCTTGGTATCTGTTCCCGGATAAGTAGCCACTATCTGGGGGTAGAAGTGCCGCCGGTGCAGCATCCAACATGATGTTTGGAGGCGAACCCATCTCATTACCGCTAATTCCATCTACATATCTTCTAATGGAGATGTCATAATCACTTGTTGATGTGCCACGGAAGTTTGCAGAAAGCTTGCAGCTCTCTATCAACATTTTGACGCCTGCACTAATAGTGTTTGTGTTCTCTTTGATAATATTGCAGTCTGACCTCAAGTCTTGAACATTTACATTCATCTCCTTGACAAAAGACCTTACAAGTGGTCGGCTTGTTAGTCTAATTTCTAATGAAGACTTGAGGGGTCCTCACCCTGTATTGGTGTTCAAAATGAGCTCCAAGTAGTTAATGTGAGTGTTCAGTTCCTCACTCAGCTCTTGGACCTGGGCTTTGCCCTTCAAGGCCCAAAATCCAGGTCCAAGTGATCCGTATGGTGCATCGATGACACACTTTACTTTTTCCAACGTTTCAAAGCAGTGGTTGATCTCTTCAAACACCCTGAAACGATTTGTCGGTTTAGTGCCACCCACAATTTCATCATCACTCTGAATATGCTTGAGGATGCCATCTAATACTGCCAATTGAAAGCGTATACGACCCATCTCAGCTTTTGCATGATGTGCTTTTTTTTATTAAGGAGGCAATTCCCATCGTTGCCTTGAATATGATTTCGCTCAATGACGCAACGCCAACACCGATGGAGAATGGATCCATTATGATGCCTTCAGGTGCGTAGCTCGACCGTAGAAAGTGATTAGTTCTTGCTAGCTGGGTATACGTGCAAGATTGGGACCCGATGGTATCTTATCCTTCTCAATCCTGCCCCCGGCATCCATTCCCAAGCGCATGGCCCTACTACGGTTCTCGCAGCCTGCCATGCATCCTGGCTCAAGGTAGATTCCTTGTGCATTCTGAATGCGACATTGCATGGCACTTCGACAAAAAGGGGGCTGTGCAGACCACTGCCTCCTCACAACAATGAGCATTTGGGCATCTATTGGTAGGAGTGAAAATCAGATAGAGTGCAGGCTTGTGCATGCTTGGACGCAATGCGCGCAGCAACGCAAGATGCATACGTGCCAGACATCTGTTTGGATTGCTGACATTCACCAGTCAATCACGCGAGCTTCACCGAATTCTGTATATTGCTGCCCAAGAGGCTCTTTCATGCAAGGCGCAAGCCGCGAGGGACGTTGTATTTGTCCTGCCCTAATGCATGCTCCGGCCTCCGGCATGACAAGGAACAATGTGACTGGTTGGACCCTCGGATACGAGAATTTGGAGTAGGTATGGCCTCAAAAGGGAGGCCTTTTGCAAGAATATTTGAGAATCCGCCAGACCAGAGAAAAAGTGTGAAATGACAAAGTGTGAAATAAAGATACCGGGAGCAAGACGTCAGCATGGACTCGCCAATTCCTGTGGTTTACTTTGCAGATTGGACGGAAAGAGCAGCAATGCATTGTGTACGCCAGAGATATTTTCAGCGAGGTGACCTTTACGACGTATTGGCTGGGTTGTCTATCACGAGGACTGTGCATTTAGAAGGACGGCCAAAGTACGCATGAGTTCGGAATCGATGCGACCCTCATGCACTAATTTATTCCTCGGAAATCCTGTTGAAGGAGCGAAGACGACTACCACCTCTACACCTTGCCTTTCCATAGCCAGGAGCATGCACTAAGAGGTACGGCCGCCTATGGTGATATACCACTCCTCAAAGCTGGAACTCAATGCTTGAGTAGTCAAGCCGCTTTTAAGGAAATCATGGGCAGTCAGACCCGGTTCCCAACATATACCTCGGTCAGATTTGCCAAACATGCCTGTCAATGCAGTGCAAGACGTCGCCGAATGAGGAGGTACAAAGGAATGTCATTGGCGAGACTATGCAACTAGGGTAGGGTAGGTAGGAAAAATGGAGATCACAACAAGACTAACAAAGATTCGGCTCATTACTGTGGGGAGGGCAGGGCAAAAAAAAAGCCAAAGCCAAAAAAAGAACACATGCGACAACTGCGGATTGAACGCAGGACTTTCAGATCGTCTTAACCAAAGTTGACTTCAGTCTGACACTCTCCCAACTGAGTTATTATCGCCTGATGGTTTCAGAGCGAAGTATTTACAATTATATTTACCGTGCTGTCTGCGATATCTCGCACGACTGGTAGAAACTTGCCTCCAAGATAATGTCCAAGCCTTGCTGTGGATTCAGTATCTATGCTTTTAGGGTATGACGGTAGTCGTTCCAGACTGGACACCGACCAACAGGGACTTACAGTGGGTTAAGAGGTTGATTATGCCTGTGGCAGGTTAGTGAGTCTCCTAGAACACTCAGACCTGATGTTCTGGCCAATGTCCTGAACAATGTGTGCAGGCGGAAGAACTTGCATGGCAAGAGATTCAGAGAATGGGCATCTAACTATAGTGGCGATCCCTCTCCATCGTGTAAGGATACCTGGCAGATCATCTTTACAACTCAGTAATACGCAACGTCTGCAAGAAGGCTAACTTGCTATCGTCTACGTCTGAGAATACGACGCGCTTTGATGTTTCTATGGCCCAGGATGATGTTGCAGCCTTGGGAGCTGTCCCACACCGGAGATGGCCGAGGTTCGACATTCGCCGATTCTACTACGACCGTACGACATCTTAGTTACCCAACTACCGCGATTTGAGTCACGAGTCACGATTTCTCTTACATGAAGCTTGATCGTCCTCCGGCGGTGGAATTATTTCATTGCGCAGACCAGTGTTATCTTTACCTTACAGACCTTCTGACTGCCTGTTGTTCTCCCATTACATTTCCTTGAGCCTCACGCGTCGCCAAATACCAGCCCTCCACGTGAACATGATTGTTGGGAGTACCAGCTGTCGCCATATTTGCCGTCTGTGTCCTCAAATCACACGAGCCACCCAATTCAAATCAACTCCCAATCCGAGTCATCATGGGAGACGATAACCCACTTGTCGTTCTCGCTCCGCTCCGGACGCCCAGGATCGCGTCTTCCAGTCCCAGCTTTCTCGACGGCCTGACACTCGGTCGTGGTAGGGGGTTTGACCGTGGTGCTGGACTTTGGGAAGCTCTTCTTCTCCGCTCCGCTCGTGCCAGCTTTCTTGTTTGTGGTTGACTCGAGGAAGCGCTGGTAAGCTTCCGATGCCTTTCTTGTATCCTCAGCCTGGATAGACTGAGTGGCTCCCGCCCATGCCTTCAAGCAGTCCTCTTGGACCTTTGATGTAAGTACGGGAATGCGGCTCTGAGGCATCTGAGAGGGTATATTCATCAGATGCATTCACTCGAACACAGGCATGCATTGGGCAACAAACGAACCGTGATCAAGATTAGAGGCTAAAACGCGACTTGATGGTACTGTACTGTGGAAAGACCCCTTGAAGAAATCGTGGAAGCTGCGCTTGTTCTTTGTCTTGGCTTTGAGGGGTTGCTCGAGGGGGGGGCGTGATGAGTTTCCGATGTGGGTGCTGCGTTGGGTGAGGAAGGGATGAGGAGGTGACAACCCGAACGGCAGCAAAGACTAAAGAACAGTCCGACTTCAGGTGACTGCCAGTTGCCATTCACACCGCCGGTGGCCAGCTGGTCTGACAGTGAAAGCCACCTCAAATATCTTTCCATTGTTGCGATTCGCCAGCTGCTGTTAGTGCCCACCGGTTTGCTCGACTCACTTCCTTCGAGGATTGAATGAGATATCCAACCCGCCTTCGACTGCTATTTTACCAGAAACTGAATACTGATCATGTATTTAGGAGAAGCGTGCGTCACTTGTAGCGAAATATTTGCTACAAGAATGGACCCAAATGGATGAATGCACGCCTGGTCAGTAAACCCCAGTGGAAAGTGAAGAAAGCAGGAATCTCGCACCCTCCTATGGCCGCGAATATGACAAAAAACGTACTTCATGCCTGAAGGACGGCGCCCCTGGGACAACAAACCTAACACGGGTCGTCACCTAAAGAGTATTGGTGGCTGTTCGCTGGCACGCCGTGGACTTGGCCAGTAGGCGTTGTGGTACCACCTCTAATTCCTCCCTACGCTAACTTCGAACATATTGTTGTCCCATGACCGATATGTTTCCATACAAAATTACAATTCTCCAAAAGTTAGACTAGCCAGCCGCACAACCGAGTCACGGCCCACTACCAGAAGTCCCGAGGCAAGGCTGAGCATCACTCGATGAGACGGTCCGAAGCAGCTGTCGGCCTTAGTAAACGTTCAAATTCTTACAAAACATTCAGCAACAGCAGTCTTCATTTGTTCGAAGCCGACCCTCCGACTCCGGCTATGCGACCATCTTTGCCACATACGACTCTGACTGGGAGAGCAATGGGCTTCAATAGAGAACTCGGGTACCAAACGGGGTCCTCTCATGATGGGCCGACATGGAAAACTTGTTGGAAATTGTTTGCCCTTCTATTCAACCTCGAACGTTGGACTCCAAAGACTACTGATTTGATCACGTTCGCAAAGCAGAGGCAACGAATGGGCCGGCACTTAGACCAAGGTAGAAGAGGCCCCTTCAAAAAGATATTTGACGGGTCAATGAAACTACAGAGACAGTGTAAGACAGTTGAGAATTAGCGATCATATGCAGGATGCCGGTTGGGTCAAACACTGACTAGTTTCAGCACAATTGCGCGGCGCCCACATCACCCTGCTCCCTCAGAGCAAAGCAGGGGCATTGTTTACCGGACACGCAGATTTTACACAGTAAACCATTACAGTCGGTTAACTTGGGCTCCTAACAAGCTCTACATCCACCGCCACGGTTGGAGTCGGGGTTTTCGCCGGGTTGCTAGTCAACTTCTGCAGGATATCGTTACGCCTGATGGAGGAAAACGCCAAAGCAAGGCTGCCTCCGACGACTTGCTGTAGCCAATTAGTGTTGTTCCTTACTAATCCCTACATTGAGCGAGAATCGACATCACTACTCAATGCATAGGTACCAGGGACTGGAGATGTGGATGGTTTGCCCAGCTATCTTCACTCATCATCCCCTTCCTGAACGTTGAGGAAGTGTCATTGTCCCACGGGTTTGGCGAAGGTCGAGTAGCGAACAGCGAACTGACACGAATGATATGGACTCAAGTTCTACTCTGAAAGTTCTTTCCGGGCGTGTGATTGATGATACATGATATGATCTCCGAATGTGCTTGTCTGGTCATTAGGCATTCGCTCATCGTCCCATGAGCTGCGCGTCCAACATTGGAGGCAACTTCCCATTTATATTATTATTGGAATCTTGGAAATGAATTCAGGCCATATGTGACCTTTCAAAAGCCATGTCTGGCCAAGATCCCCAGAAGAGGCCCTTCGGTATTGAAGTGCCAGTAGAACTTGTGAGTATCCTTTGGGATTCAACAATTACCAGCTACATGTCTCGTCACCATCTCAGAACTTCAGAGCTTTCATTTCTGCGGAGCCTCAGTCTTCGTCTTATGGCTTTCAAAGCTTTGCTGTTTAATCTTCCGTGGGATCAAACGCCATTGGCCTTTGCGGGCACCGTCTTCGCGGGCATCTCGGAAGTTGGTCAATTCTCCGGCGGCTAAATCCAAGACGCCGAGCCAAGATCCGGTAGCCTCAACGACGGTGGTTTACTCTACGATCATTGGTGATTAATCTTTCGTTGAAGGGAACAACGAAAAGGGTACAGTTCACCACTGGTCCTCATTTCCCAGGCATTCATAACGCTAGGTTAGAATGAACGTGTGGCATAAACCTAGAGCAAGGAGACTGAATAGCCCTGGGTGTTTGCCGACTTAATTTCGTCATATCCTTTACTTGAGACCATTTCCTTGAGGTCGAATCACGAAACGTAGAAGCATGTTCACATTGTGGTGAGTCAAACCGCCTTGAAGCCAAGGCAGCCAGAGCAGCCACCGGGCATCAAGTGACATTTCCAGGCAGCGAGCAGAAATCACCTTTTTGTGTGATAGTAGTCAAACTAAGCTATACGGCCTGGGGCATGCGGCAGCGCCAGATACGCTGACAGGGCTAAGATGCTGCCGTTGTGCATTTCGCCATGTGGCTGCGCAGCCCTAGAATATGCCAGACTTGGCGTGCATGTGCTGGGTGGATTTAGATGCAGTGGGAACTATCTCAGAGCCCGACAACAAAAGGGAGCCTTGTAGTGGACGACTGGGCGTGTTTCCTTGAGTCGTATAATGTAGAGGCGAAGGGCGCAGGATTCCCTGCTGCAAGCAGCCAGAAATTGACATCTTGGTCATGTTGAAGCGCACATGACTTACACATGCTGGTACGCGGTTGCGCATCGCTGCCTTGCCTGGAGAGCCAGCCCCAAACACCCCAATGGAAATTCGCCATGTGCGACAACTCCCGACGAGCACAGAGTTAACTCGGGTCCAGAAACATCAAAAATTGTTGCTACGAGCTCATGGCGAGCGCTGCTGACCGAGACCATAATGTCAAGCAATGTCCGCGTCCGGACGGGTACCGGGAGCCGCGCCAACAGCAGATGTCCATCAACACCACCTGGAGGCCAAATAGAGCAAGCATCGCCATCATCGGCAGAGCCACAGGGCGGTGGCGTGCACCAACGCCCAAAATCGTGGCACGATTCGGCGGGGCCCGCTCAGCCCATGTCCTATCACCCTTGGCATGGAATCAGTAGCTCGTCAACCTGCCGCATCAGTCAATCAATTGTGATAACGCAGGCCTGTCCTGTCCTGCCCTGCCCTGCCCACTGGGGAAAGGTCCCAAGAACCTGGCCAGGTATATCGTGGCATCGGAAATAAACAATGTTGGTTCGGCCTAGCCCAGGCACGATGCCAGGGTGGGATTCACACCAGATTGGTAGGCCACCAAGCATTCCTGATAGGTGAGGCAGAATGCTCCGTGTACACGATTCAGTACTGCACTAGGCTGCAATTTCGCTTCACCTCGAAGACGTGAGAACCTTTCAAGTGGTACGTAGTCAGATCCTGAGTGCAGAGATCGGGCTGCATGGGCCAGTCGAGGAAAGATAGGTACGTTAGAGATCCGGGGATAGGGTCTAACGCTACCAAGCCTTCTCGGGCATCGGCCGGTGTGATAAGTTGCTGTCGGATTTTAGGCGCCGCATATGGCGTCAGGCGAAGAATCGCAGGGCGCAGGGTGCGAGCTGTGGTAGGTCAACCAAAGAGCCATCCCGCGTCGACACCGTGCCCCCCCCAAGTCTCAGCGTCATTGCAAAGGACCAGCGACAGGCAGTGCGGAGCACCACATAGCTGCATCGCTGGAACCAATAAACAGAACGCACATGATGTCTGCTTGCATATGGTGGTGCCGGAGGAGGGTCCAAATGTTTTACAACATAGAAGCGATGATGAAGGACCAACCTTTTTTCCCCCTCTTGGTAGGCCAGCTAAGAAGCCACAGTCCGGCCCAAACCGGACGAGATTGCCAGTGTCCAGTCCGACTTACGAGGCGTTTCAGCCGCCACTTGAGACAATGTGACTCTTTGAAGTCCCGGAACCTGTAAGAGACAAAACCCAGGGTTTCAACCGCAGACTGCTTCGTCCCCTCAATTGTGGTACGAAGGCGAGTACGCATAATGACCTTCCAATCAATGTCAAGCTGGGCGTACGTGCCACGCCACAACTGCCTCGGTCTAAGGCCCAAGGACATGAGGTACAGTAGCTCCGACGTGGAATAAGTTCGGTTGTAATCCGGGCGGTAATTGTGACTACTGCACTCCGTGCATGCTTGAGGAACGCCAGGTGAACAAGATTCTGGTTGACTGGTGCCGGACAGGCGGGAGCGGCAACCCTAACTCATCGCGTGCAAGGGCCTCGTCCATGCAGCGTGCAGCAGGATGGTCGACACCGATTCCGGAAAGGGAAATATACGTAGGTAATTGCTGCGACGGGGCTAGCAATGTTGCCAGCTCAGAGGTTCTTCAGCTAGAAATACCAATCGAATCGTAGGCTGTCCCCCTTTGCTCCGACAGAGCTCGTGCCTCGCGCCATATCCGTCGCGGCCTGAAGGGCGCCGATTTCGTGGCTCCTGTCTCTTTCTTCACTCTGAGCTATCGATTTTCCATCGCGCCCTGAGAACAGCAGCCATGGCGCAGCCACACCCAGGAAACGCTTCGCTGGCCGAACCACGTGTGGGGATGATTCTGTAATTAGCCAGACCCTTAGGCCATCCCTGTTGCAGACTGGGTTTGTGACCCTGGAGCGAACCACTGTAATGACCTACTATTACGGTGGATCAGAAGAAGGCATTCACATTAAACTCCCCTCTATTGCAGGCCGCGCTTCATATTGGACCTCGTGTTCCAATGAGCAGGTAGGAAGAGGGGATGCGGGTGATGGTATGGTCCGCAGAAAGCGACGGTTCGTGCTGCACGACCAGGGCATTGGAGAGAGGCTTCTTGCAGGAAACTAGGCACAGGCCGCAAGTTACATGTAACTAGAGTAGTCCGAGCTCCCGGCCTGATCTAGAAGGCCGGAGCTGCGAAACTATGCTTCTTGTTTCTGCTTCTGCTTCCGCTTCTTGCTTCTCCAATGCCAAGAGCCGCGGCAATGGGGGTCAAGCATAAGGAGGGGAGGGGCCAAAGAGGTGGATAATGAATGATAGTAAGAGGTGCGGCAAAAGGAGCGGGAAATTTGCGCCCCCACAATGACGAGCTTCCAATGGATCTCCCTTCTGAGAAGGTGATAACGCCGCAGCGCAGCGGCGTGGGCCGGTGCTTTCGGGCAAAGAGGCTCGATTATCGCGAGCGGGAGTTGGAACGATTGGGGGAAAAGGGGATGGAGGAAATACGGCCGACTCGTGTGGGAGTGCAAGGTATACCTCAAGTATAGCGGTGAGAGCTCCCTCCCGCCGAGGCACTCAGATTGACTCGCCTCAGTACGGCAGGAATACTCGCTACCACTCAGGTCCAGGAGCCAACATGGTACTTAACTTTTCGCCATCATTGCCAAGCGAGATGCAGATCTTTGGACTCGAATGGAAAAGAAATCGATGTTCATGACAAACATAGACGAATTACCCCTCTCACTCAGCTCTACAGAGGTACTGTGCTGTACAATGAGTTATCCCATCCCATCCTTGCGAGGGCCGTGCTCTCCCGGCTGGCGCTGGGCGTAGCGGGTGTGTAAATTCTAGGTTCGTGGTTGTCGTCGGGCCATTTCTAGGATGAGCTGGGCAATGTATACAGTAGAGGCACCTCAGCCGCCTCCAAGCCTCCCGTGTCTAGAGTTAGGTCCTTTTTTGGCATCGAGAAGTCTGCTGAGGCAAAGTCAACTCTGCCGACGGCCACAACCTTGGCCAATGCTTAGCGACGGAGCCTGTCGAAGCTTTTCGGCGTGTTAAAGAGGCGGTCATGCTGGAGCTTTGGTGCTATCGGGATCGGACTCGCTGGCGGCGGGCACTTGGAGATTTGAGGTGGATCCAGCACGTGTGGCGCCCAGAATCCGGCACAGTGTTCGAGACGTCGTTGCACTGACCAAGACCATGACCATCCCATCATACTATTATAATTATTTCGACAATCCCAGTTGGTACAATCCCGTGGTAGCTCAGCTGATGGTCCGATGTCGAAGACGCCGCAGGCAGCTTTCTGACCCTACAGGTGCGATGGCTCGGCTTATATTTGGCCACGCCCGTACAGAAGATTTGTGCCAGCATGAGGCGAATCTCTGCGGCTGGTGCGTCATGCTGGGGTGAAACGCTTGTAATGAGATTTCCGCCAGATGGCATTGGTCCGATGCATGCAGTTGTAACCTTTCGTTCCGGAACATGAATGATGGCCGTCAAGGTGCCCGCTTCTTTACTCAGCTGCGGCGCAGGAAAGGAATCCATTACAGACAGTATCCATAATTGCCTGCCTACCTTACTCTGCAAGTTTTGAGAGAAACCCGTCTGCAGAGTGAGAGCCGCCAAATATAAACCGCGCCGCCGCTGCGTGCTTAATCAGGTCCCCGTCGCACGAATTGTAAGTCGATGTCTTGGCTATGCATCCCATGGCGGGGGGCGTCATGTTCCTTTGATAGAGGCGCACGCTTGAATCAATCAACGAACGACTAGATAATGGCGAACGCCGAAAGCAGAGCGTAGGAACCCCCGTGTCGTGACATGGAATGCCCTGCTCGCTTTCCGACGGGCCGTTGGTGGTTTGATGCTGCACAGTACGCCTCTTGTTCAAGGATACAGTAGGTGAAGTACCCTGCAAGCGGCAAACCCCCCTTACGGTACAAGTGCTAATCTGGGCCCCCTTCCTGGTGGTACGTACCTTACCTCTCAAGTGTGGGCGTCCCGCTCCCCTTTCCAGCTTTCCCTCCAGCCTGGTCTTCTGGGTCCTGGTCTTGGTCTTGGCCTGGGTCTTGGACTTGGGAGCCACCCACTAATGATACCACCCACTGACGCCTACGTAAAATTTCCCAACGCCTCCTATCATTCCCGAAGCCCCGGCCCCATCCTCATCCTCCACAGCCCACAGTCCACAGTCCACACACAACAGGGTGCCTACCTACCGTACGTCGGCTCAGGTACCTCCCGCCCGCCTGCCTGCCTGCCCTCGCCCAGCCCAGTTCGACCCGACCTGACCTGCCTTGCGCTGCGCTGCGCTCGCCAATTCCCCATTACCTGACTTTACATTACATTACATTACTTGTACATTTTTTGCCGAGACCTCACTGCAACCTGCCTGGCCTACATCACCTCGCGACCCGACTTCTCTTCCTCTTACCCACACACACACACACACACACACACCACTCACCTTGAGAACCATACATCGCATTTCTCCTTTCTTTCCTAGTCCTCGCGTTTTTTCGAGGATTTGTTGTGTTCAGAGGCTTGACATTATTATTTTTTTTCTGGCCACGTCTCGATACCGTTCGGCGACCTGTCGTGGTGCACTACCCCTGCCGACTCTTGATACCCTCCGTGCTCGAATCTTTTTTTCGCGCGGCATCGACCCGTCTCCCCCTAAACCCGGCGCGACGATTCTTGCGGTCGAGTCCTCGGTTCCCTTGCGAAGAAAATCCTCGGGCCCCTCAAGGTTAGCATGTTTTGGCTTGTTCTCGGCTTTTTTTGCACAATACCATCACGTCCTGTCCCGCTGTCCTGCTCGCGCCGTCTTTCGCTCTCGAAATTCGCTCGCCTGTACCACCCGTTCATTTCCCAGACCACCAAATAGGAGACGGCCTTGCGCAAAGCAGCACAACCTGCCCTCGGCCTCTTCGGGCACCTCTTCATCCATCGCATCTCTCATTTCACCGCCACCTAGCCAATTCAACCCCTTTTTGCTAACCTCCCTCCTTTCTAGCGCCTAAATCGACCGACACCGTCACCTCGGTTTTTCGAGATACCCCTGATCCCGTCCTTGGTCCAACGGTCTCACCAGAAACATGTCCTACTACGATAACCCTCAGTGGTCTGCCACTGGCCCGAGCAACAACAGCAATAACAACAACTGGGACCACCAGGGCGCAACTACCCCCGTTCGCGCCGGTATGCCTCGCCCTCAATCGATGGCTTCGAACCGGCACCCGTCATTAACCCAGCTTCCTGTCACAGGTGCTAGCGCTCCTCAACCCCAGGACGACTACGCCTTCTCTTACCAGTTCGATGGTATGTTTTGTTTTCGGTTTTCGATCCAGTCGCAAGCGCGAGGTTCTCACGCACCCCGCCGCAGCCCTGCGATGCGACTGTCCTCGACTTTCGAAATGAGGACACATGCTGATAATTTCACTCTAGAGGTCGATCGTGCGTATGAGAACCTACAAAAATCGGGCAAGGGCTTCGTGACGGGTGGTCGACGTAAGTTTCAACAATTCTAACCCCCCAGCATCAGCTTTAGGTGGGTAGGCTGAAGCTGGAGGTCGCCACAAGGCCTTCGGCTGACACTTTTTCTTTCCTCCTGGAACAGATGGCAACCGAGTTACTCATGGCGGTGGTTCTCGCTCACATTCGCTCAACTTCGATGCGCCTCCTGGCGGCCAGGGTGCCAACCTCCACAACTTTTACGCCTCGCAGCGTCATCAGTCCTCCCGAGGCTCCAACGAGGCAGAGCAGGTCATGCAGGCTAAGAGAAGGATGGCTGCTCAGCGGGAGCGGGAGCTTCGAAACCTCCACACGGAGCAGCAATACCAGCGAAGTAGGCCTCCCTCAACTGTATAGCACATCCTATTGCGCAGAGCAAGATTCCCAAAAAATAGAACTCCCTCGCCGGACGGTTAAACATCTTGTCCTGGCATTCGCCTCCCATTGCTTTCTCTCCCCTGGGTTGTCTATTCAGGGGAGGGCCATTGTCGCTTTCTTGTCTTGGACGGGTTCACGCGCGCATTGTTTCCATCCGTCCCGTTGAGCTTGGGCTAACGGCTTTTTCTACGTAGCTGTCATCTCAGACATGACACTCCCTGGCAACAACAATAACAACCACAATCACGGTCATGGTCACGGCAGCAACAACAATAATAACAACAACAATAACAATAAGCACATGTCCGAGGAGGAGACTCGTGAGCTCATTGCCCGCCAGCGCAGTGCTCTTTACGGCGAGGGTCCTTTTGCCGACAAGAGCGGCTACGTTGATGAGAACGGTAACGTGCGTCCCGGAGTGCCAGGTCCCAACGGGCCCAGCGGCCCGTCGAGCCTGCGCGGCCACTCCCCCCTTGCCTTCGACGGCATTGGCCGCGCTCCTCCGAGTGCCGACACTCGCACTCCCGGCTCCGTTGCGGACCCAACCACTGCCCCGGCCGACCCCAGCCCGCGTCCGCAAAGCACGACTAGCCCTTCGATTGGCGGTCCCACCAACAAGGTGTTCGACAATGCCGTAGGCCCCCAGAGCCGAACCAGCACCTCTAGCCCTACCGGCGGATCGCCTCCCCGTGATCTTGCACCAGGCAGCAAGGGCGGTGTTGCTCCCATTGGCACGCGACCATCGGGAACTCCTTCTGGCGCAGCCTCGTCGAAGCGCTCGACCACACCCATGGGGACCTCCGGTGGATGGGGACGCGGAAACGGAGTGTGGGGCCAGTCATCCGGCCTCGGTGCCCAAGCTAGTGTCTGGGGCTAGAGTTCCAGCCCGGCAACAAAAGCAGGGGCTGGTGCTGGCGTAGTTGGCAATGTTTGCATGGAGATTGGGCACGTTAACAACTGGCGCAGGGGAAGGGAAATTCCTCAACATTGATATGGTCAAGGGGCAACGGTTTCGGGTTTGCTGCGTTGCGTACTGCTTTTTGTCACGGACGACATCCATGGGCATTTTCGGGCGACCAAAGGGTTAGGGGCAAATACTTGAGATTGATACCCGGAATCTGGGTACGAGCAAATGTGTTTTTTTCGGCGAAGGGATTCATCTTAGCAGGTGAGAGGAGCATTCTCGCTGGAGTTTACTGCTTTGGCGCGTTTGCAGGCCGGACGGGCTGTGACTTCGTCTGAGTCACTTGACGGCGTCTTGTTGCATGGTATGTTTCGCTTGATATGCGTGGGACGGGAGCTCGAAAAACAGGTGGAGGGATGACTTGGTTTTTCGTTTGAGACGCGCTGGGCGTCGGAAGATTTGGCCACGACACAACTAGGTCGTGGTGGTTAGAGGCAAGTCGTGGCATCGTTCGTCACGACGGGTGTCATGGAGCGACTTGGACGATTTGCGATTTCGCGGGGCATTTTTCCCGGACGCAGGCGCATTCGACACCGCGTTTTTCTCATGGAATTGGCGCCGGGTATCTTTCTCGAATCGAGAGACTCTGGGTCCTCGTGGCAGCGACATGTGGGAGGCCAAGCACTCAGCAGCATGGCATGTTCACGGAACACAGTCGCCACTTATTTTACACCTTATTTTACAGCAACGACAAAAAAGAGACAAGATGGAGAAAAAGAAGACAAACAAAAAAAGGAGCACGGGCAAACTGGTTTATTCTTCATGGGAGCATATAGGTCCTACGGCCTTCATTATTCCTTTTATTTCCTATCTTTTCTCGGATGGTATGGGGGCACTGGTTCGGGGTTTCGTTCACTGGGTGGGTGCGGGTGACCTTTGTTTGGGATTCTAAGGGGCTGCAAATCGGGGTTTGAACTTCTTTTTTTCATAACTGGGGAAACAAACGCAAATCGGGGTAGGTGCCAGGGCAATCGGTCTTTTTTTTCTTTGTCATGGGATTTGCTCGGGAAGAGAATGGAATAGCTTAATGGAGTTGTTGGCTGTTTAGTCTTGGCTCTACAGGTGCGCCTGGCAAGTCGAGCAAGACAGTCAAATAGAATGGAATGGTGTTTGCGTGGTACTTGAGAGTTCTCAACTCAACGCTCTACGTACATATGTGAAGGTAACATGTCATGCAGATATGATACATTATAATCGTGCTCGGAACAGAATTCGCCCTGCAGAGTCGATTCATTTGACCGTTGCATTCGTCATCGTCAACGCTGATGGATCCCTGATGTGATGTGAGCTCGTGCCATTCCTCTCCTCTAGCGTTCCAAGTCGCAAGCCAAATTAAGCGGACAGTCGATTGAAGATAAAAATTAATTGAACCAATCCGGAAGCTTATTACAATGTGTGATCAACAAATTCATGATCCATTTTATCTACAAATATTTCCACTGCATACCCCTTTCTCTTGTTATGTCCGAACACAGACCGACCTGGTGTCGTCCAAAATAATAGCGGGCGTTACGTCATACGGCGCAGCCTCCATGCCGAAAAAGAAAACAAAAAGAAAGAAGGGAAGGAAAAAAACGTGGGGAATCCCCGAACGAAACCAACCCCATTACGCAGCCTTCCGAACAGGGATCCCGAACTTTCCGCCACCACTGATTCATCACTCTGTTACCACCATATCCTCCCTTATTACTTCTCTTTTCCTTTTTCTCCCTCGTACGCAATAGTCCCGTCTACTCCCTTTTGTGTGTGACGACACCAATCAATCACCCCTAGCTTCCCAACCCCCCACACACCTCTTTTCTGTCTTTTATTACAGCTTATAGCTCTCCGGAGGCTGCTTTGGAACCTGCGCCACGCCCGCCGGTTCCGCCCCTCCCCCGGGAAGAAGCAAGTTGCACCACATGAACCACCACAACCAACCGCCAGATTACGGCTTCCCCTACGACGACGACGACGACGACGACTATCACAACAATCACGACGCCGTGCTCGAGCTGAGCTCCCTCGATCCTGACGCGCCCCTCGCCATGGCCCCGTCCTCCCCAACCTCGACCTCGACCTCGACCTCAACCCCAACCCCAACCCTTGTCTCACATCTTCCGCCGCCGCATGGGGTTGGCTGAGGCCCTGCACTTGTATCTCCGTTCGCTGCCACATGAGGGCCGATTCAAGCATTCCGCAATACCCTTCCCCCAAACCATGACATTGGACCACTAGCTTCGTACACTCACCCGTGTGGATATTCATTTGTCACAAAAATTGACCACATTAACCAACTCCGACCCAGCTAACACGCCCTTTGACAAAGAGCCCTTCGTCTGGAGCCGTTTATCGTCCTCCAACACGACCGCTCCGAAGAACGGCGCCCAAAACTGTGACGAACTTCAGGTCAGGTCAAGGTCAGGTCAGTCAGGCCAGGCCCAGTCAGGTCATCCGGCCGCTTGCCATTCGCTGTTCTCGTACCTACTCGTCGGTCTATCTGCAGGCGCAACATTGCACTACACTGCGCTGCGCTGCGTAGCACTTCACAAACAAGACGAGCCTCAAACCTGGGCGTGGCTGCCGTACCCCCCTCCATTTCGAATTCCTCACCCCTTCAATCCCGTCCATCCGTTTTCCCCATCATCGCCAAGGGTTGACTTAAGCCGCGAAGCACGCGCCCTCCTCCACTTGATGCGCCATCCGTTACTCGGCCGTTAAATAAAACAACCTCGTCTCTGCTCGCCTTGCCACCGCTTGCCATCCCCGGACTTTTTGTTCTGGCTTCTTTTCTTTTTTTCCTTTTTTTCCCCCCCTTCTCTGGCTTCGCTGCGCTCACGCCTCTCTCCCACTCTTACCTGCTCCACGGGTCTCGGCACTAACAAAAGAGCCGCCGCGACGCTGTGACCACGCCCCCCCGTCCTCTGTCCTCTGCGCCCCTCCCTTCGCTCTAGCTCGTTTCTCATCTCACACGCACCATCTCGTCTGGCTGCCCCGATTCTGCGCCGGCCTCGTGGTCGATCTTCGAGCCCGGCATGCTCCCGGGCGGGTCGTTATGAGCACATCGCCTCACTACTGGCTCCATCAACGGGGACTCCTCCTGGGCAGTGCCTGACTCTGCGCGATCTCTAGCCAGAGACGAGGCGGGTACTCCCAGGGACAAGCACAAACATTCCGTCTCCCATCCATACGCCCCCAAGCGCTTCGATTATCGACGCCCCCTTGGATCGTCCGACACTGCCGTTGACCGCATCCGCCCGCGGGCCAAGCCCTTAAGAATCAAGCGTGCCCCCATGGACCCCCGAGTCGACTCCGGTGAAGATGAACCATCACCGCCCGCCGCCTCGCCGCCGCCCCCTCGGCGGCGTCACTCTATGGACGAGGACCTCTTCTATCACCAGGTTATGACGGCTACGCCTCGCCGGCCCTCCAATCCGCCATCATACGACACGACCGTCTCTCCGCGCCGAACCAACCGCCAGCACATACGGCGAGCCATGGAGGACCGGGACGACTCGGCGCCGGGCAGTCGCCCTGCCGAAAGGCTACCCGACTACTCCAATTCCATTGCCTTGGAAGGAGTATTCACTATGAAACATGAGATTGAAAATACCACGAAGCGCGCAGAAGATCGACATTGGCACACTGTCGTCGTCTCCTTGAACGGGACGGCGCTCAACGTACACAAGGTGAAGAAAGACTGGGGCTGGGGGAAATCAAGAGACGGACCGAGCATAAGCCCTGATAATCCACCGTGGGTAAAGAAAGGGAAGCTGGAAAGGAGCTACAGTCTGCTATACGCCGATGCCGGAATTGCTGCCGACTATAAGAAGTGAGTTGATTATCTATTCGACTTGGCCTTGCGCTGCTTTCGCCTGATTACTGACCTCGTTTTTTTTCTGTCCGTGTAGGCGCCGTTATGTTATTCGCATACGAGCAGAGACGGATCAGTTCCTTCTTTCCTGTGTCGAGCTGTCTACCTTCGTCAAATGGCTTGAATCACTCTTCGCAGCCATTGACATCGCCGCTCCCATAGATGACAGGGACTTTCCTCGCGATATGTCGATCCCACGTATTCAGCGCATCCGCTGGTTTCGAGGCCAATCTCCTACACGGACGCCGCAGGACAGTTCACCGAGCGTGGCCGAGAATGTCCAAGAACAACCACAAGAAGATGCAGAGGCGGAGCCCGTCAGGTTAGTACGACGGCGGTCCTCGTCTCCTGAGCTGTCTTCAATACCTGCTTTGGAACGAAGAGCAAGCCGTGATACATTACTTGGCCCAGTCGAGAACGGGGAAGGTGGAGATGAGGAACAGGAGACCGCTGAGGTCGCAGCACCGCCGGACGATGACCCTTCAACTCTACCACTTCGAAGAGAGCATCTTCATCGGTTCAGCACCACCTCGTACCCGAATCTTGCCGTCGATCCGCATACAGGAAAATGGTTTCCAGAACATGGCTGGACAACAGCTCACGACATGCTTTACGCCAAGTTATGTTATAGCAATCTGTTCTTCCGCAGCCCGCGGAAGTCGAACTACATCATCAGTAAAGGGAAACAATGGTACGTCGATTGGGCAACGGGCAGGATGGTACGAGTGCTGCCTCCGGCCTACGGGGAGGTGGACTATTTTGGTGCTTGGCAAGTGGTCCACACGGAGAATCCAAGAATTTGAGGACTGTTGCCGGGATGTGTCTTGGATCTCCCTGGGGACCATTACAGGACAAAAGCCCATATTGATCAAGGATTCACGACCGGTTGATGGCCCGGGTCGTGTAACACTATTGTCGGCTGTCTCTAGGTGTCGACAGGCTCGACACTGCGACTTCCTTATTGCCCCTTTCTGTTACTGAAGGGACTCATCAGTGGCGAGGTTGGCCAGTTTGGGATGAGTTGTGGAGAATGCTACGAAGCTGACGAGTCTCGTTCCGTCGACTCCTTCTGCATGTTTACGGCGCGTTGGGTAGATCATCTGCTTGCATAAACGGGGGAACCAGGTGGAACGGAACAAGTTTTCATGGGTCGGAGTCTTGTTTTACGGTGTGACGCTGCACTGCCAGCGCGGCAGCAAAAGCTCTGCTTTGCATTTTGCATACTGGTGCACATGACCATTTTTCTGTTGTTTTCTGTACATACATATATACCCGCACAAGGGGGAGGGGAGGAGAGTCTGGCGGACATCCTGATGGTTGGGCTACGTTGTATATAGTGATTCAGACAGCAAGTTGTGAAGAGAGCAGCTGAATATATCGTGAGGATATTCTCAGCAATGAACTGTGCGTCGCTTATGATTGACTATACGAGGCGTGATTCCGAGGGCAAATTCAGGCCAAGATTCCCATCCACATTTATCCTCTCCATGCCGAGCTATTAGCACACAGGCCATGACGGATTATGTCTTGGCATCTGACCACGCACCCATGTCGAGAGCGATGGGCCGAACCAACCTATTCATCCCTCTCTCCCATCCCTGCCATACCATCTTAAACATGGTCGAACCAGCCAATCCCCGGCACACGTTTTCACAAATGCGCTACGTAAGAGTTACACAAGAGAGCCAAAATAATAAGAGCCCGCCTGTGCTTGATTTTAAGCTTCGTCTGATATCCTCTCTTCTTGCCCAAATCTGCCATGTTCACGCCCCGTGTACGCACACGCCCCAGCTCCATACTCTTTCTAATAGTTCCAGAAGAGCCCCCCCCCACACCGCCCTCCCCCATTATTCCTCCTCCCACCTGGCGTGGCATGGCATGGCATGCGAGCCTTATTGAGGATCTGATGCAGCGTGTAAAAAAAGTT